>AXCM01000860.1:0-50763 GCA_000473375.1 Anopheles culicifacies | reverse complement strand
GACTACGCAAAACGATCGGCCGGGGTGAAAAAATAAAACCAAGCGGATACGCCGTCGACACGACAACGATTCGGTTTTCAATCCCGAGTTTAAGAGCGAAAGGAAGAGAAACGAAAAAAAAACACACGCGAACAGATATCAACAACAGGGAAAGACGGGATTTGAGGAAGACACTCGCACACACACACACCGTCATATACACAAAAAAAAAACTCCCCACGAATGCAATCTAGAAGTGTCAGTTGCGGGAGAACTGCTCTGACAGTAGCACAAACCGAAACGGGCGAAATCGCCCTGGCGCCACACGGTCCAGACAAATTGGGGTGGTTGGTGTATCATTTGATTTGTTTTTCCACCCACCCTCCTTTCCCATACACACTGATCAACCTCAATCCGGGAATGGTGCTGGTGCTGGTGGTTGTGCGTGGGCAGAAGGAATGTATGGACAGTACGTACAGGAAGAACTCGGCGACGGATTTGCTGGCACTTGGCACCGATATTTTGCCACCACATACTTTTGCGAATTTTCACCCACACAAGGGGTTGAATTCTTTCACCCACATCCCCTCATCCGTCTGTTTCGCTCCACGGCCATCTCCTCCGTTGGAAGGAAAAAGAGAGAATGAAAAACTGAGCTAAGAATGCTAGGAAATTTAGCATCTTCTTGGAGAGAAGAACATAAAGTGGTAAGGAGGAAGGGAGCTTTTGGGGTATAAAGGGTGGAATTTTCACGCATTTTTCAACGATGCCCAAACCCACCCACCAACACCGAAAAGGTTCGCAAAGTGACGAGACAAAGCGCAATTCCGACTGTAGTGAGAGAAGATAAGAGTATGCGAAAGAGGATGCGCGGGTGGGATGGGGGGAGGTCTGGTGTTGTAAGGGACGAAGGAGGGAAAGATCGATGCAGCTTAGGAGAAAGTTTGGTGGCACAAGTTGGGACACATGGGTGTTTTGGGGGGAGAGGGTGCCGTCACAGAATAAACACGCCCTCGGTGCGGCATGTTGAAACATCCAGGTTGGGGAACGGTTCTTTTTTTTTAATTCTCTCCACTCTCCTCATCCATGTTTGAAGCTCTTCCATCGCTAGTAAACTTATTGATGACTTTTCGTGTTTTGCCACCGAATGATTGTTCTGCTAGTTCGGCACATTTAAAGAGCACTTTCGGGCTACAATTTTATCGTCGTTGTTTGTGCATCTCGAAACTCGAACGCTGCTCAGCACGGTCCGGGGGATGGTTTGCTCGGTGCAATATTTTCATTGCAACTATTTGCTTTCACGTTTCCCACACTGCACACGATTGAAAGCTATCGTAAAATCGTAACCCGGGCTTCATATTTTTCACCCCCTCGATTTCTCGATGATCGGATTAAAGCTATGAGAATGTGGAAATTCGTTAGTGATGGTTTCATAATTGGGGAAGTGGGCGTTATGATAACACGAAAAATATCAACATTTAATTTTAAGAAATTTACAAATTACAAACTTATAATACAAATGTGCAATACCGGACGATTGTGCTTGTCTAACGGCAGTCAAACGATGCTACACGAAGTAATTTTTTCCGACCGTTTGGACTTGCGGGAAACACTTCGATTGCAAAATGTTGATAGCATTATTCATTAAAAAGTTTGTGTAGGTAATAAATTTTTGATTGGTAATGAATATTATTACAAGATGTTAAAAATTAATTTGAATTTTCCCACCAGCGACATTCAAGGGAAAATAGTTTGAGTTCAAAACGTTGATTTCATTGATTCAAAATGATATTATTTTTAACATAATATTTTATATTACATATTACATATTTATATTTTAATTACATATTACATATTTTAATATTACATATTACATATTTTAATATTACAACATATTACATATTTTAATTGCATTAAAACATTCATTAAACCTTTTCATATAAAATAAAATATGAGCATCCGAGGGAACTTTTATATGTGTATTGTCCACACAACTCACTATACCAGGATTAGAACTTCTTTGATAGAAGTATGTTCGCTCATCATTCGCTGCTGATCACAATCCATATCCAATTTAAGATATTTTGGGAATAAAACCTCCTCAATAGTTTTCAATGTTTCATCGTAATTGATTGTGAAAGTCGATAGAACCATCTCCCTTTGGCTAGGAATCGCACTGTTGTCGTTAATTTTTCTTTTGGTGTCAATGCAGTTCCAACCACCGGCGGAAAATTCGAGTGTTGCGAAGCCCTGTACGATGCTCCGCAAGGGATTAATTCAAATCATTATCACTATCACCAAGATAAATTAGAAACAAAGAAGAAATCATTTTTAACTGATCACTATAAAAGCTGGCCACGATACGATGTTTATGTGTCCGTGTGTAATACGCACTACAAGCAGCATGCAGTGCAAGCGGTTTATTTTGTTTACAAAACAACACATTTGTCAGCTCATGTCGACCTCATGGCGACTCCATCGGAAATGGGAGAACAAAAATGATTGCCGTTTGAAACGGTTCTGCCGTTCGATTCGATTGTCGTTAAACAAGCGCAATTGGGAGGATAATCTATGGAACTAGTAATGTTTAACAAGAACCACCAGGCGTCTCCATCAGTTTTTCTCGAACATGTTAAAAAAAGAATTTGCTAGGGAGAGGTCTCACAGATGACCAGAGATCCCCATGGGACGCTGTCTTTGCCCTGAAATATTACGCACACAAGAATAAAAAAAAAGTTCTAGCTTTTGTATTAAGCAAATGAATTCTTTGCTCAAAACGGAGCCTCGAGAAATTAGGCCGTGACTCTTGACGCAGATATAGTTCAGGAAACAACAAAACCCTTAGCGCGAAATTTCATTGCCTAACCTTATGCGCATCGCATATTCATCCCTTTTGGCAATTTACAGATCAATTGCTTAAAATATAACATGAAAAAGGTAATGATCGCGTTCCTGGACACAAGCTAGGACAACACTTCGCGACTCATTTCGCGACACGCGCTCTAATTTCTTCCGTGGTTCAATGCGAGTAGGTTTCAAAGCTATGACGTGCAAAGCTTCCAGTGCTTCATTCAAAAGCGTAGAACCTTTTTTATTATTGTGTGCGTAACATTTCTGGCCAAAAAAAAACGTTCCATGGAGGTCACCGGTCCTCAGTGTGACCTCTCCCTTACAATTTCTTTTATACAAATAAACCAAACAAAATTCCCCCTTCCTTAGGAGCTTGTGCATTTGTGTCCAATTCACTTACAAATCATACGTTCGTTCATTGGCCGAACGGATAGGTGGCGTCGGGTTGATTTGCTGAGATTGAACGAACATGACAAATCATGACAGCGTGATATCTCGGTCTCGCAATCAATCATCTTTTTCGCTCATCGGATACCAATCGATGTTGGCGTTAGGCAAGATGTAGGCAGTGTTGTTTCCTTTTTTTGTTTTGTTTCTCCTACGCAGCATTAGCTCCCCACATTTCGAGATGACGTCTGCGAATGGTGATCAAAAGTATGCGTTACTTAAAAAAAAAACATTCCCCCACCCAATTCGGAAGCGCTTCATCATCATCCGACTAAGCACTCGGTGGGTTCTTGGGTTGAATTCCGACAGGCTAAAGTGATAGATCTCCACCGCGCTAACCCTCCTCTCGCTCTTTTTCCCGCCATGTGGCCTGGGTAGTAGTAACCTTGTGATCGAATTAATTGGATTGGACGGACAGGTCACACGCCACGCTATGGGGAAGCAATGCCCTGGCTGGAATTAAAAGACGTATCCATTTTATTTCATCAACACCAAAGGCAATGGAAAATTTACTTTCCAAAATACCTGACATCCCGCCTAACTTCACGTGTTGCACCATTGTTGTGGTCATGTGGAAAAACAACTAAGGGAAAGTCTCAAGTTTACGGTAAAGGGCGTGGGTTACCAGAGCTTACTCTCCAAATTGAAGGGACACGCACTGATATCAGTGTCAGTGACGTAAATTCAAATGGTCCATTTTTTTTACTTCAGCGAAGAATAGTAATCGACTTGCTTGGAACGTTCGAAGGCTTAGCATAGTGACGTAAGCCGTAGCTTTTGCTGGTAAACAAGTACAACATTTGAAAGATTTTTTTGTTTTTCATTAATGTGCTGCACTTTTTTATAAAAAGCATCTACAATTTATAAGCATGATCACAAAAAATTAGTACATTTTGCATTAACGATGAAGCTTTTTATGTGTGAACCCAGCAAAAATTCATAACTAATGCTCCAGTTTTATTTCCTGAACTCCAAACCGATGCAATTTTCCTCGGAAGATGCTATGAAAATGACCTTGACCATTAAGTTGCTGATAGCGCCAACCAATGGCGGCTTCTTTACCTATCTACAGAAAGGCCATTAATATCAGTTAGAAAAGACCGGTTCCATGAAGCTTAACGTTGCTTTCTCGCCGCTTCAAGAGTTTTCTGCACATTGGCTCGAGTTTGCGGTCTGGCCAACTGTATGAAAATGACAGTGCAGTGTAAAAAGAAACCAGCTAAATAAAAAGCTTCATTTCCTCGTCGGTTGCATTAGCAGCAAGCGATCTAAACTTTCTCAACACGCCGCGTAGTTCTCACCTTCCCATGCTTTTCTGGGGGAGGAGGATCCTAGTGATGGTTACCATGGTGAAAAAGGGTATGGTTTCCCACTTCAACCGTTCACTCTGCCTGGCTCCATCCAGCTCCCACTCCCCCTTGTACTCCGAAAGCCGAAGTGCTCCGTGTGATCGCTATTTGCTTCTGCTCCGGTAACAACAATTTTCCGGAACGGACACTACCTGGCAACGATTCCTAACGGGAGGGACACAAAATGAGGGCGAGAGAAAAACAAAAGAGCAAAAAAAACTTTTCCCCAGAACTAAGCGACTATTCCCCCTGCTGCGTACAATGAATCACTGGCCACAGGAAACGTAACGCTAGAAAGTGCAGCTCGCAAGATGACAGCGTACCGGACGAAACGGTCAGGGGACAACCCACGCCACGTTGGCCACCAACTATGAAACCATAAATTTTCATAACAAGTCGGACGCTTACTGCGGCATATCCTTCGCCACTGTTTTCACTTCCGGTCACACCTTTTACCAACCGCCGCCTTAGAGTGTGGTTGTTCCTTGTAGTCTCCTTACCTGGTTCGCCATTAAGTCTTTGGTGAGTGAATTCTGTTGGAGAAACAAACAAAAAATATCAAGCTAGAATCGAAAATCGCTCTATGCAAGGTTTCTCTTACCTAGTTCTCCCTTATTGTGTCAACAATTGCTTCATCCTGCAGAGCGTCAGTCTCTCACACTCGCTTCTCAGTAGCTAGTTCTCTCTCTCTCTTATATTGGTCTGTTAATTAAAACCAACGCCACACACTAATTAATGCTCGTTGGTTTTCCATCCTTTAAGTTCCTTCACTGCGCCATACTATTTCCACGTTCCGTAATAAAACAAACCCCCAGGAACAATTGTGTATTATACAGCTCGGTTCAATTCACGCCAGGAGTCAAGCAAATGCTTTTACACTACTCCTTTTGTAAGCTGGTTTTTATCGAGCTGCACTGTTTTCCCATGTTTTACACTGAAATTGTAGTAACTTTAGCACTGTCTATAAACTTCGCTCAAAGGTGGTTTGCTAAAATAAAAAAAATATAACTGGAATCAACCCTTGAACCTATTCAACGAGAAACCCACTCCACCGAGTGAATTGTGGAGTTAATTGTTCCCAAGAAACGCTTTGGATGGTAAGTGGTTCTTAGAGTTTAAAGGCTAATGTTAAGAAAGAAACACTTTTTTTTTGTATAATGTCACATTTGACTAATCAATTATAATTCTTTTTTCATGAAGAACGGCCAGGCTGTATTGTTTTCAAGTTGTTTATTATTGTGAATGAATTCATTCGATTGATGCATGAAAAAATTTGCTAGTTTTAATAAAACCATTTCCAACAATACAATATTGTATCAAAATTGCGTTATTATTATTTTAAAAATAAAATTAATTTAGTCTGGTCTCCTTGCTCACTGCACACACTTGCGCACCGTTCGTTCAACTCAGAGCCCTATGTCATATGATTCTTTGTGTACCATTTTGTTTTTTGTATCAATCTCTTACCAACGTTAGTCGAGGTAGCAAAACATAAAAAAAAATGTCGCTGATGGTTAACCAAGCTTCCTGGAAGGCAAAATGAAAATTAATCCCTTGCCGCCATTTGAAGGTATATATCGTATTGTCACGTACCTGGGAGAACACTATATTAAGAAAAAAAAAGAGTGGAAAATGGCAATGAGGAGAATAAAGACAAGCAAAAACACACAAGGCATTGTATAAACTCTTCCACGAATTCCCGCTTTTCCCACTTGCCTGCCTAGAGCTTATGCGTTCACTCATTAAAATACGGACGGGCGCGCATGGTGGAGCGGTTTGATTGGTAATTGTAGCAACATTTGCCGTTCATTCTGTGGGTACGTTCACGTTCATACTCAGCTTTTTAATTGCTCATCCGTACACGATCCATTTCCACGATCTATGATGACGCTAACGAAGCAGTTTATAGCCATAATTGTTCATCCATTTCGCACCCATTTTCTTGGGAAAACGGTACGACACCATCCATCTGCAGACATACTTAATGGCCGCATTGGCTGGCACTTCGCTGCGGAACGTGTGTAGGAGTTATCATGCCATCGGTAGGTGGCAAATTTGAAGCTGACCAGTCATTCTCGCCGTCCAGCATATCGAAACCGATGCGACATGTGTGTGAATTGTGCGACCCGAACCGTGCACATACATAAATGGGCAACATAATGGCGAAAAGTGAAATGGTCTGCGAAGATAAATGCATCGCAGACGACGCCACGCTCTGCTGGAACTGGAGCAAATGGCTGGAACGGGGTGGTCATAGCGGGATGTAGTAAAATATGTGCCACGTCGAGCGCAACACATGTGGCGCTGGTGTGGTGATGCAATCCATCCACCGATTTCCGTCAACCCAACCGTGGGTGACTCAACGCGTTCTAGCAGCCTGATATCCGCCAAAAATGTGGAGCATAGATTTGGACGCTTTTTTTTGGTACGAGCGCAACCGATGGGAGTTATTTTGAGATGTTTCGGCGTGGGACAAAGTTTTCTACAAAGTCGATAAATTAGAAACTATTCTTCCTTTACATCACCCCCCCCCCCCGCTTCCCACGGGTTTCCCGTATCAGCTACCACCGAGATAATGTGGGACGAAATATGGAATTTTAAAAAGCGGTGAGTAATATGGCGTCGAGCGCTGGGTAAATGGGATATCGAAAAACTCCCAATCTTCTTGTCGAACGATAAACGCTCACCATTGTACGGTCGGGTTTCATCGTCCCACGGTTCTAAACGAAGCGAATGGATGCTGTTGGTACAATAAATCCCACCAAGGGATGGGGTTTGCTGTCGAGTTTAGTACCTACCCTGCTCAAACTGTCCACCCTCTGGAGGTTCATAAATAATTCGATACCATCGTTAGGCTGTGGTTGGCGAAGTTCTTCGCTTAATTGAAACATGCGCTTAAGATTAGCAAATCTCCTATAACCTCATTTTAACGAAAGAAAATTAAGCTTGATACTCTTTTCAAAGATTGTTACAGTAAATTAATGTTAAAGATGCACATTATGTCATCATATTTATCTGATTGTAAAACGAGAAGCTTTTTTACTGAGATATCGAACCATTAATTAGAAATCCTTCCAATATATTTACCACTCAACATAGCTCTCAAATTTCTCCCTTTATTATGAATGTATCCATGTCATGGTGCTGTGAACGAAAGTAGCTTGTAATCTAGCACTTCCCTCCCATTATGCTGCATACCCTTCCGTTCATCAACATTCATAATGTAGATATTTAAATATCAATAAAATATGCAAATAATTATCTTCCGGCACTCAGACAGCTATTGTGTCGTACATCGTGTTCCGGAGGGTGAATAGCAAGTAAATTGACCGGCTGATAGACGAAGCATGCTGTACCGATAACCGATCAACACTTGCCTTTGTTCGCTGATAGCAGATGGTCTCAAGATTGATATTCAATTTTCAAGATGAGAAAAATATCCTATTCAATATTCCTTATACCCTATTACCCTTGTAGAAAATAGCCTGATAAATACAAAGTATGAATTTGTTCGTTATTTCCTAACGAATTTGAACTATACCCACAAACTCTAACTCTCTCAGCCAATATGTTGAAACTATTCCATCAAACATTCATGACTGAACACACACAGTGATAAAGTTAAGCGCTTAAAGCTACGATGTGGGTATTCAATTAAAATCAATCGAACCTAAGCTGCTCGTCACGCAGCTCGCAGCTACGATGCTTGTGCAGAAACTCTCCTAAACTGAGTATCGAATTGATTAATTCAGCATCGATCGATCCGGTTTCCATTGGCCCTTCATAAATCACAGACGCTGTTCGAACGAAACTCCTCAGCTTCTTGTCCATTTCATGCAACTGGCCCATGGAGTGTATCGAAAGGACAAATTATTAATTTCTTCTGTTCACTGTCTGTCGAAGGGTACCGCCTCATGTCGGCGCAGCCTAAACGGTCGAAAGTGAAGAACACAATAATGCAATCGGGCTGCCGGGCTTAGGAGAAAATGGAAATTTGCCAACGCAAAAATCGTCACGTCGTAGCATAAATACTGGCACGGATTGAAACTCATTCGCTACCAACACTCGGAGACCGAGAATGAATGGGCTTTCGAGTCGGCAGCTACCTGTCTGGCTGGTTGCTAGGAACGCCCAATCTTCGCTCCCAGCCCATCGTTAGCTTATCTTTTGCGTCTGATCGGCACATTTAGGAAAATTGATTCTTCCACCCACCGTCGTGGAGAATTGTTTCCCTTTATTTCATTTCTTCTTCGTTTTCTGTCTCATACATAGCAAATCAAGCGCCACTTCGTCGTCAAAACAATTTACATAACAATCCACTTTTTCGTGCCAAGATTTGAGATAGAAGTCTGAACCTTTCCACTGTTTTCTGTGTAAAACATTAAAGTTATTCGTCATCAAATATTTACTCTCTATGTAAAGTACAGTATTTTATTTTTTCGGTATCTTAATTAATTAGAAAGAGGGAGGTGCAAATCATATCCAGTATTTTAGTTTGTGAATATGCTTTATTAAAATGAAAAAAAATCTCATAAACATTATTTTATTTTCTTATCACCTTCAGAATGTCCACCCGCGATGGATGGCATGGAGCGATTTGCCTGTCCTACTCCAGATCGGCAGGGCCGGTACCGGTGTATAGACGATCATGTACTATGCGACGGTTTCATCGACTGTCCCGAAGGTGAAGACGAGGACAGGCAGGCTTGTATGTTCTACAAAACGGTAAGTTTAACCCAAGAACAAAAAAAAAAGAGCAAAAACTCACGATGGAATGATTGTGTATTACGTCCAAATCCGCTATCCAAATCCATTTCCATTCATAAAGCATAATGAAATGTAGAGTTTTCCCTTTTAATATTCTACTTTATCCCGAGGTAACAAATTTTAACTGGAAATTTATAAACTACCAGGCGTCTCCACCAATGCTACAGTCATGTTTATGGAGGCGCCCTGTGACTCAAAAGTAAATGTGCTGGATTCGGAATAAATAGCAAATATACTATTCATTTATTTTGAATTCCAAACTTTCTCAAATAACAATCATATTCACGCAATTTGCAAAAAATGTCTGTAAAAACTTCGTGAACCATTTACATTTTAGAACAAATACATTTTGTTGTATACGTTGATTATGTTTCGTTTTACCTCTTCCTGGTTTTAGAGCGAGTTGTTTTAATTCACAATACAGTATTATAATTTATTTATTTTGAATAATCATATCAAATTGATTTTTTCATGCTAACCTATCATACATCTCTGCTCCCTTCTTACAGACAAAGGCACATCTCGACGTATTAGCGGACGCCTTATTGAGATGGGCTCGAGGCCGTTAAGTTGTACATTACACACAGCTCCCGACAGCATTGCTGTACTAGAGTTAGATTGAACGCATAGGAAACTGTAGAAACGTGTTGACAAAAGTAAACTAGAGATGCAAAAAGAGATGAAAAGAAAAAAAAACTAGAGAGATAAAAGAAAAAAGGAAAAGAGAGAGAAAGAGAGAATAAATGACGAACGAAACTGAGTAAATCATTCAGACACACGAACACGAAATATGTTAATTTACATGGTGAATGTAAAATTTAACAAAAAAAATAACATCAACAAAGCAACCAAACAAGCACATTGCTCGGCACAAGTAAGTTCACTAATAAACCTAACAACATTGTACATGGGAATGAAGAGAAAACTGTACTTTAAATCATAAAACACACACTCACACAGTAATGCGCTACGGGAGAAGGAAAAGATGTTGTAAAAATAGACTTGGAGAATTATGTACATATGGTTGAAAGAAGAAAAAAGAAACTCACAGACACACTGAGACGGTGTACGGGTGAGAACACGTCAAAGTTTACTCCTAACGCAATGCTGTGTTCACTTCATTCACTTTCACCCGAGCATAAAACTTCTACAGGCTGAGAATAACCAGCAGCATACCGAAACAAACAAAACAGAAAAGTCAAAATTCAAAAACCAGATGATCTTACTATATATATATATACATATACATAGATCCATATACAAACATATATTTACCGACTAAGAACTAGAGTATAAGCAGCAACACCGAATGAGAAGAGCAACAGCAAACAAGGATATTCCGTACTTCATATGATGTAGTGTGGAAACAGTGAGGGATGAATGTGCATCGATGGGGTGAGCGAATTAAATTCGAAGTGAAGGCTGTTGATCATATGCATGCAACTGAATGCAAAAGACACGCGAGGGCAGCAGGAGACAAGTGTACAGGTTCAGTGGATTGTTATACGAGTGTCTGGGGATGTGTGAATGTGTTACGGAAGTACGGGACAACATGATACGAAAGCCAATCCGTAGATAAACCGAGCTAGTGTGTAGGAAGGGTAAAAACTGCAATGAAATGTAACGATACATGTTGTGCAAGTTGATAAAGTGGGAACTACACATTCCCACATACCGAAACATACCGACACACAAAAACACACACACACGACCGATCATAACATGTAGTTGAGTAAGTGTATGAAATAAATGTACATTTTTTCTTCTAAATTGTAAAAATCAAAAAATCAACTGTAAAACAACCCCTGTTTCGAACACAAGCATTATGTTCAACGATACGTGACTCTTTTGGTTCTATCTATCACTTCAAGGTTTTACGTCCAAACAGTACACTTACGTGGTGATAATTTTCATTTACTTCAAACTCCAAACTGAATAAGATCATGGTTCAATATGCATTTGGCACCGATAATTAAAACACACAGTCAACCATCCAAAATCATCTGGATAGGAGGCATAATATATCCCACCTCCTTTGGAGGGATGCACATGTCCGATCCGATCGTTTCCTTTTTCGAAAAAAAAAACACTCACACATCACGGCACACAAACATTTTGGGAGGAAAACTATTCTCATGGACAAGGCAGCTATATTGTATAGATAAGTCAGCAAACAAAACCCAAACTCTTTAGATCTTTAAATACTAATGTATCGACGCGTAATGGTCTCTGGCGTAGGGTACAGCAACCAACCTCCCCCGGAAGGAAGGAGCCACAGTAGAACTATTAAGCCGACACACTAGACATTCGGCTAACAAGGCAAAGTGAAGTGAACTAGTGGATGACTTAATCACCGAAGCCATACGAAACCCTGAAATCCACATGAGGGTGGGGTGGGGGGAGTCTTGGGCGCGCAAAAGTGAACCAAAATAACTGAAAAAGAGACACAAAACACAAAATGACTGATGATTTCAATATCTCTAATCGACCATCCACGCGACAGTCAATGGTGCGCAATGCAACCAATTATTTATGCCTAGCGTGAAGTAAGGAGAACAAGCAAAGAGAAAAAGAGATAACGAGAGAGAAACAAGAAAGAGAATCAGACTAGGATAGATACATTATCAGTCCAAGTCGTACACGGAGTATTCTTTCTTCTTTTGTCATTTCTTTTGCTTCTGTTCTGTTCTTCAATTAAGTGGAATCTTTTCGTTTTGTTGTAGCAATTTCATGTTCTTTGGGCTAAAAATGTTTTAATAATTTTTCCCATTATGTGAGTATTTATTTTAAACGATTAAATTTGATGTATTAAGGAGATAGTTTTTAAATTTTTTTCTTGATTTGAACCTGGTTGTGGATTCAGTTCTGGAATTGTACTGGGGAGTTTCAAAGCAGGCAGTGCAATTGATTAGATTAAGCTAAAAGGACGAATGTGTGTGTGTAAATCAGTGAGTAGCATTCTACTTAAATTAAGGTTAGAAGTTCATAACAGTATATCTGAACATGCTGGTACATCAATCACGCACTGGTAAAGGTAACCAGTGTGTTCAATCGCTTACGAGATCATTGAGTTCTAGCGCCCCTACGTGCGCATTAGTTTCTACATTTCCTGTACCCCGCATGTACATGAGCGTATCCAGTACATCCGTATCCTTATTAGTTCCGCCAAGCACCTGTGTAAAGTGATCGGTTTGCCTCACTCCTCAGGAGATAAGAAGGCGCTAGAACGAAATCATTTTATCTTCTTCAAGATACCCCTCGCACCTCACCACACACCACAAAACGCACAGGACACAGCAAAAGGATGAATAATTAAAAAAAACACGAAGGATACATTCCCTCGCTCAAATTGTACACAGACACTGTTTTATTTTCGATGCAAGGAAAAAACAAAACCCAACAAACAAACAAATGATCTTGCAAAATCACGCTCATCAAAGCATCACTTATAAATGTCTATTTGCACAATAATATCTACAAACAAAAAAAGAAAATATTAAACAGTAAATATTGACGACACAGAGTACACACAACACCGATGCAATGTTTGGTGGTGAAGCCAGAATCAAGATAAACAAAAACTAACTTGCAATGCAAAAGCAAGGACAAGAAAAAGACTTTAAAAGAAGAAAACCAAAACAACCAACCTAAACAGGTGGACAAATCCACAGCTAAGTTAAACAACTTTCTCTCTCTCTCTGAACTGCTACAACTACTACAACAACCAGTGAAACTCGATGTAAAGGTTTGAGTGCAGTTAGTGCAGGTTTGAATGTGTGTTGTCACTACTCGGCATCGGTTCTACGCCCTCCGACGACAGTTCCGGCAAACAGCGGTCTGTGATCAACAACTCGTTCAACGTAGTCCGCGCGACTGATTCTAGTGCCCACAGCAGCAAGCACAGTGGCAAACAGTGAATCAACGTTACGTTAGAATATGGCTGCGGTCGGAGTGCTTTAACCTTACGCAACGACTACTGTACGCAGCCAAAGTGTCAGTGACTGGCGAGCAAACGCAACCGGTGATGCAACGGACGATGACTACAAAACAAATTCAAACTTCGGAAAATGCCACAAAGCGGTGATAATGCGTTACATATTGAAGTGAAGTACGCATCGTTAGAGGATTTTACAACAAAAAACACAAAAGGCTAATAATTCTTATTATAACTCGGTTTGATCTATTATTGCGATTGTAATTGCTCTTAACTGAAACTAAAATGAATATTCCCGATTCTTTAAAAGTTTATTTCGAAATTTTAGACGAAACAAAACCTTTTTGTCAAAACATGCAAACACACAAAAGCAAAATGTCAAATGTTTTATATCTTGTTCCTAATATGTTTCTTATATGGGAAGCCAATGCAAAAACACAAACACTGGATCGCTCGCCATCACACCGACAGACACATACACCCCATCTGCCCATCATCATCCGTTTTCTGTGCATTTCTGTTCATCTTCAATCCGTTTTATTATTATCAAAAGGAAAATTCATTCCATTCACACTTACCATACGCCTGGCACTGAATGTTCGTTTTATTATTTTTTGTTTGTTTCATTTTGTGTTTCTTTACATCGTCATATCTGTGTTTTTCTTCTCTCTCGTTGCAAAAGCCCATTGTTTGTTGCTGTTATCGATGTTGTTACTGTTGGTTGCATGAAGAAAATGAGGATATTGCAAGGTAGGAAAGAATTGTGCCACAGAACGGTACGGTTTTATTTTTCTGTTACGTTCAGTTCTTCTAAAGAACATGTCAATTGATACAAACACCGTTAGGGTGACAGTCAGGCTGGGAATTCTTGGTAGTAATTTCACGTTCAGTAAAAACACAGCCCTTTCAGTCCACAACAAATCCCACAAGAAAGAACAAAAAAACCAAACAGACCATCGTTTGTTAGGCCTCAAACCTCGAGCCTCACGGGTGTACGAGAGATGGGAAAGTGTTTTCATTGCTTGGGAGCCCATGTTTAAAATTTCACGCTTCGATTTCGTTCGGGCCGCTGTCTGGTAGCAAATGCTTTACGGTGGCCAACTTGGCAAGCCAGTTTCTACGCTACGCACGAGCACCACGAGAAAGGTCTTAAAGATGGCAACTACGCATTGCTAAAAGATAAAAGAAACAAAGGCACACTCACACGACATTCAATTGCGCTTGCGTAACACCACTCCCCATGCCCTGAGGTATGGGAGCGAATGTTAAATGTTATAAGCAACAAAACAAGTAAATTATAATGAAAAGACTGACTTAGTAGACCCGCAGTTGAAACTAACGCGTACACACTCTAACCCCTAAAACCATGAAGGAAACATGTAGCTAGCCAGAGTATAAACAATATTCGACTTAACATGGGTGTTTTTTAAGCTCATCACTATTAAGTATATTAGTAAATGCCAAGTATTTCAGCGACAGCGCCGCGAGGTGTACGTAACGCCCGCGAACGCTACACGCTTCCGAGCCCGGTGCTCACCCTTCAACTGGTCGGCAATGCCGCGCGTGCATGTCAGGACGCTCTGGAAGCGTTCCATCGCTAACGATGGCGGTGTAAACAGGTGTGAGAATATGTATGCGCAATCTGCCCGCTTGAGCATGCGATAACGCTTACTCTCACACTGCGCACTCAATAGCAATAACCGTTTGAATTGTTGCCTTTCATTTGGATTACGTTAGTGAAGCGTTTCCAGTTCGTTTTTTCTTCCTGATTTACTTCATTCGCTCGAACCGGCATGGTTGTGGACTGTCGAAATCATTTAAAGGCCACAAAAAAACAGCTCACACGACGATGGGACGTTGGAGTTACATACGTTACGTTTAGCGCCTTTAAATCTTCCCACACTGTCCACGCTGCTCGAGAGAAGAAGAAACAGATGGAGAGAAAGAGTAAGAGAGAAAAGGGGTGCACGAGTGACGTAATTGTGTTGTTTAAAAGCCGAACACAAACGCAAAAGCTCGTACGATTTTTGATGGGCTCCCAATCAATGAATGTTGTACACTTCAGCAGAAACAAGAAGCGAAAAAGCACCAGAAGACTGGGCAAAGCATTAGCAAAAACAAAAGTCTATTAAACACGGGAACTCTTGATGAATTGAACGACATCTGTAATTCATAGACAAAGAAAAAACAGTAGTACTTAACGCGTATAAACGAGTCAAAATAGTTGGAGATGAAACAAAAGAGCAAACCACAAAAATGAAACTCTCTCCTCTCATCGTTTTTGAATGGAAATATTTGTTATTTACTGAAGTACGACACCCATTCATTTAACGTAATGGATGTATGACACAGCGGATAAACACATTAGTCAACAACAACAAGAAAAAACAAACAACCAAAGGCAACCTACAATCATCGATAATTAAGTAGCCCTTTTTAGGTGTCAAAATAGCGCAAAAAAAAGAAACACACTCACACACAAACAAAAATGTTGAAACAATGCTAAACAATGCAAAATATTGCAAAGTAAGAAACATTAAAACATAAAACTGCACACGTGTGTGGTGTGTGCAGCATAAACAGCAGCAAACTCGAAAGGCCTAAGCAAACAAATACAAACACGTTCGCACATTCGAGGCTTATAAATACTGACACACGGGAATAACACAAAAGAAAAATGAAAACAGCATTAAAAGAAAAACTGCTAAAACGGTTTTAATGTGTAAAGAGGAAAATAAAAGAAAAAAAAAGAAATGAAAACGAAAAAAACACATTGAAGGGCAAAAACAATGTTGAGGTAAAGTACGATGGTGAGGCATTAACAAGCTACAGGTTTGTTTCTGTTAGAGGCATACGAACGAGAGGGAGAACAACGGAAAAAGAGAGAGAGAGTGATGCGTGATGAAATGTGGAGGCAATGCAACTGGAAAACATATAAACTAATTTAGATATAATAAATATATTAAAATAAAAATACGAAAAACAAAACAAGTACATTACTTTGATGGTTTAATTTCGTTCTCTTTTGTTCTTAGTTTGTTTCGCCTTTTGTTTTTCCTTCAGTTTCTCGGGAGAAATGCGGTCGACTAGGGTGTGGGGTGGAAGAGAAGGGGAATTGCGTTTCGAAAAATCTGTTTTGTTGTGTTATGTTATGGTTTTTGATATTTCGTTTCCTTCCAAGCCTTTTGTAACCGGTTTTCTGAGATCCCGAATCAAATACCAATAGTAGCAACGCGTACAGTAGCGCACTGGAGTCGCACTCATCATAGCACGCGCGTTCTGCGTCAACATTTTCCACTGCCGATACGATCGCCATTCAATGCACCACTGTTTACTCTCCACCCAATCTCTATCACGCACCGCACCGCATGCCTTGCAACCACCAGCACGCACGTTGCATATAATGTTTTCATAATTTTCGCACACCACTACTACCATTCAAAACCACCACCACCACCACCACCACCACATACAATAGTTGGCCATGGAAGCGCATTGGGGCGAGCTTTTCCAAGTGGCGTGGAAAGAACAGCACAGAAGCAAAGAGATGCAATGGAAGCAAAATTGCAGCAAGAATAAAGCTTCGACTGATATATGTGCAACCTTTGGGAAGGATATCGAATAATCTTGGCAATAGTAATGCATCAATTATGTATCGCATCTAATACAGCAATTATGTATCGTCCTAAAATATTACTCAAAACAAACAAAAAAGCAAACCCTCCCAGCTTAGCTAACATCCGATAGGCAGATGTGATAAGTGGCACACAACACACAGCTATTAGCCGCACCGCGCAAAAGTGCACCCGAGTGGATGGAAGAAGAAATTGTGCAACGCTGGGTGTGAGATGATGAAAACGATCCGACCGGAAATACTTCCCCGGGCGTGGCACGATGGTCAACGCATTATGCTGGTAAGTGGAATAATTTTTCTTCAAATTATTATCAGTTTAAAATGGTGGTAAAGGACACCTAAGGTATGTGTCTATATAACTAGAACCAGAAATCTAATCCAGTGGTTAGAATTGCTAACAATATGGTCCGAAAAGTAAAATTTTTCGTCGAAATCGGTTCATGTTAACCTTGCTAAACCTTTTCCATAACATATAGCTCACATTATTAAACATTTCCCTTGGAGAACTTGGGCTCCTTCTCGATTTACTGGCTCATTTACTCTGGGCTTGTTCTATACCGTAAGTTTAACATGTTACACGTAAGTGTAACGTCTAACGGACAGTGTTCGAACCATTTGTACACACTACAGGCTGCTTCTAGTTTTACGTCACTAGACATGTTGGGTAGTCATCTGTACATCATAGTCATATATTTTTTAGTTTTCTTTTTTTGTCTTAAACATAGAAATAAATTTCAAAGAATGTTTAGCCTTTTCGGAAAATACTGAAATGAATGTTTAGGCTGCAAGTCTTTTTCGAAAATAATATCCAACACTAATTTTTAATATGGAGATAGCGGCGCCGGTCTTCGAACGGGCAGGACCGAGGTTCGAATCCGATTCGGGCCGTTCCGTAGGCGGAACTGACTATTCTGTTTGAAGTTATTTCAAGTCACGGAACCCAGGATTGGTAGACTAAGACCTCTCGAGATTGTAGAGCCACAGAAGAAGAAGAAGACTCTACGTTCCATCAAGCTAAAACATCTCGAATCAGTGTATGTGACCGTCTACACATAATTAAGCACAAAGAAGGTTTAGCGGTCGAGAATTCCTCGGAGGACTTAAAAAAATTATCTCCACATCGTGAAACCTTCTCCGTAGCTCCAAAACATCTTCTGAGTCAAGCTAATACGTAAAAGATGAGTAATAATCGCAAGTTCAACGGTCTTGATTTCAATTTTCTTGTCAAACATGGCTGCCTAATGATACAACCTCTTATTTCAAAATGTTGTTTACTGAGCTTTAGTTGGAAGGAATATGTACATCTTTAAAACTTTATCCTTTTAAAAACTAATTTTCTTGAGGATTTTTTCGCTAGCTGCTTATCGAGCAACACTCAAACATATCAAATGTTAAATAAGATTTAGGCGTTTAGGACAAAAGATAAATCCACCATCGAAAAAAACTACAACTAAACAAACAGTCAATCCCATCCCTAGCTACAGCTCTAGGCCCTAAGACCTTGTTTCAAACCAACCCAATGTCTCTTATTGGCATCTTGTTTTCACTACACAATAGCCTCTAATCTAACGCAATCCTGTGGGATCTCCGGAAAAGGTCAATCGATGGTGTCAAGGTGCCATTGTACTGGCATACCTCTGCTGCAGAAAGTTGAAACCAGTCAAACAATGTCCGCTTTAATTCGTGCCACAAAAACTGTCAAACTTTCTAATTCTGGTCCATCTTGGGAGAACTCTCTCACTGACGCATTGTTACGTGTGCGAAAAAAGTTACAAACTTACTTAAAATGTTTCGAGCAATTGTTGTGACGTTAAACAAAATACTCCTTTCAGTGCGACAGAAAAGATCAAACGGTGGTAAATAAACATTTGTATTGTATAGCAAATGATACGTATTTCGAACACGTCCGTTTTTTCCGCGGAAATAGTTCGCGTGCAAGATCAAGATTAAGTGAAAGCGGAATGCCAAAGACCTGTACCATTTTTGTGTTTATGTTTTACACAGAATTGCTGTAGATTGCTCCGAACAAAGACATCGCAATATTCTAAGAAGGTGAACGGTAATGTCCCCGCACCAGATCACTATCTGCGTGTGTAATGCTTTTGTTTATCTTGCAAATAGATCCTTTCTTTTCATGCGGGTAGTTATAGGTGCTACGGTAAACAAAAGGAAACGCACGGTACCTTCACCATTTCGGTGGTGATGTTTGCCAAATGCTTCAAATCACTCAATATCATGACCATCCCCAACGGATGGTGGTTGTCGTGCGTTACTGTAAACCTCCCAAAACCAGTCATTCCAACTCCCCTTAATGACGTCAACAGGTTTAATTGATTCAATTAGTTTGCTCAAACTCAAACTCACTTCCCGTCCTATCGTGCATGAAACACACATCAGCACTCACCGAAAGCTGCGCTCCGCTTTAGAGCACCTCGTTGCCCGCATGATCGTTCTGGTCGCCGGTTACCTTCGCTCTACGTTGAGGGCAATCGCTTGAATTTGCCTCCATTTTGCGTTACAAACATTTCAACAAACTCGGCATTTTGCAGCCATCACGTAGTGCTTTCGTCCCTTTTCCGCGCTCCCGTTCCCGTATGGCGCAAAGAAAAATCGTAGTAAAGGTAGACTTCCGTAAGAAAGACGATGGACGGTCGGAAACTAACGCTTACCCAGGGTAATAATGGGACCGTGTTGGAGCGAAACAAACCCATTTCAGTGGTCTAAAAATAGCACCATACTTACCCGTACCCATTCTCATATCTATCCTTATGCTTTTGTGCAGGGTTACAAGGATTACAGCGATAATAAACCGGTTATAAGGACCTGTGCTTTTGATAGTGCTTTCGTCTCATGTATCATCAATTATCTCATTGAATCTACAAAATAAGAGAGATTGTGTGAGAAAATAATCAATATTTTACATTTTATTCTGAATGTTAACATAAATTCATCAGAAATTTGTATTTTTTTTTTATTGTGCAAAATGGATGCTATAACGGAAGCTATATTTTTATTCACACCCAATTTATTAATCATAAGTATATTTATTTTTTCTGAAATAATGTATGACTACTTAATGATGCTGCAGGAAATATCTGAGACATATATTTTTAGACCTTCTGCTCAAAAATTTTGAATTTTTAACCATGTTCTGTCAAAAAATCTTATAAATAAACTATACAAAAGAAGTATAATATAACTTCAACTTCATAGACGCAATTGATAAATGTAAATAACCTTTTGAAGAGCGCAGCAAGGTCACAAGCTACTTAAGTTTGAAGCTTTCTAACTTTCAGTATCATAGATCCCGATAATGGGCTAGTTTTACTTGTCAGTATGTATGAAGCGCTGAAAAGATTTTAACTTTGAAACGTCAAAACGCATTAAAAATAAATTGATTTATGTCACCGTAGCACCCATAAATGGAAAAGGGTTTATGTACCAATATTTAAAAATAATTTCAAAATTGAAGAATTTAAGCATAAAACCCAAACAGTCAATATTCAAGCATAAGGTTCCCTGCATTCCATCTGACCCATGATGGAAGTTTCCAAAACAAGAAAAGAAAAAGAAATATTTCGAAAAAGTTAGTTCCCCACAGTGGATGGGCAACGAACAGCTGAATGCAAGGTAAGAGAGAACGATTGGAATGAGTAGCTGGTGCTGTATTCGTTGGCTTCGTTCGGAAGGCACGTACGAGATTTCCCACCAACTTCAATCACACGCACACAACCCACAGGTAAACGGTACGGAACGTTGTATGGTACACCTTCGCTGCGCCATTCACACGAGCGCTGCAAAAAGCACAAAGCAGCCAACCATTTCGATTAATCTTTAACTAAGCTTTCCCCGGCGCGTCCTTTTGTTGCGTACCATTTGCCCAGCGTGTCGAGCCAACGTTCTTGTGCTGTGTGTCTCCGTTCGTGAAAAGGACCCTTCTTGACTTCTTGCTTGACGGATAGGGCCGGGTGCGATTGTACCATCCATTGCGATGAGCATCGTACATAGGACATTGAGAAACATCCCAGGCAAAATGGGATTTACAACCTATTTCTGGCATTCACACTGCCGTTTGCTCTTGTGCATGTTTAAGCAGATCCGCACAACAAGTCACGATTGTTGACTTGCTAAAAGTATTTTATTTCTCTCCTTTCTTGGCCTTCAAAATTTGCCCATCCTCCCCACCAGCCAAAATGCCAGTTGGTTACGTTACCATTGCCTGACGGTTAGTTTCCATTTTTATAACTTTGCATGCGCCCGCAAGCTATAAATACCGTGGAGCTATATTTACGAAAATAACTATCAAATGATTATTTTTATTTTGCATTGGTCCGCAGCTAATAAGTGTTATCAATTTTGTTGCTTTTTATACCGGGCAACACAGTGTCGAATTTTCTCGATGGGAACCTTCCTAAACCAGTCCCGAGTACAAATTCGACCTGAAATAAGCAAACAAAAACTCACCCATACGTTGGGGTCCGGTAGGAAAACAAACAGCACCACGAACCCCTTCCATTTCGGCGTTTGGGGGAAAAAAGTGAACCGTAGCCTTAGGCAAACAGCCAGGTACTATGTGTATATGTTAATCCTGCTGAAGACAGCGCACTCCTGACGTCAGTGGTGAACAACATAAGGCTCCGGGTTGCTCCGGCGTTACAGTTTTACCGATGGCTGCCATTTAAAAAGTCTTTCGGAACGGTAGGGCTTCGAAATGAACTGCCAGCACGCGATAGTTCTATCCGACTGCAGATAATCGCAATTACGCTCGGCGCACGCACTTACCCACCCGAACACGAGCACCATTGCCGGTGAACGGGATCCAATGTGAAGTGAAGTTATCCAAAAGAATGAGCACGAAAAGCTTCACTATACGCTTAAACACCGAGACAAACGAACTGAGCGTTTAGTGAAGAACAAAACACGTTCACAAAGGCTTCTCCGTTTCCCGGACAGGGCAGAGTGCGCTTTCCTCAGGTAGTCAGGTTTTGGACACTGCTGTCAAACTTTCACACAAAATCTGGCGTACATCAAAGGCTATTGTGTCTCACTGGTCCATTAAACACGTGCTTGGTTTGTTGTAACAGGAAAGTGAACAAAGGCGTAAAGAATACATGAACAACATCACGTTTACTCGTTTTATTTAAAAAAAATAATAATTTATTCCTTCAAATGAAGACCCTCTAACCTCCAGCGGGCTTGTCATGTGTTGAGAATATCAGCAGACAAGTAATCTATCTATATAATCTTTAAGTAAAGTCCATTAAAAGTCATTAACACTAATAATTCGAAATTTTCCAAAATTTTTGTGATCAGATCATGATGAACAGGTCAAACCACATGCTCACAGAAAGGCATCGCCGTACACCAATCGTCCGGAAGTCTTATTTTTTCTTGGCTGGCCATGATAAGCTATCTATAAGACATGGCCTGGGCAGTCATCCTTTGCAAAGAAACTCGGACTATTGCCGCATCTATCCTCCGTCGGGTTAGAATCCTATTAATCCAGTTATCGAACTCGCAATGCATCTCTGCACCTTTTCCAAAGATAGTCCCAACATAGTCCAGGATTTGAGTCTTTAGAATCAGAGTGCAACTTCTGGTGCATTTCGTGCATTTCTAGTGCCTTATGGATCTGAGGAGATCGTGTAGCCACCATTCTCCTTAAAAATGCACCCCAGGATGTTGCTGGTTTTGCTGAATCCGATGTTACGATCGTTCCAAGAACGTTTAATTCCTCTACTACTACGAGATCGTCGCCATCAACTATTACTCTGCTTCCCAGTTGAGATCTAGCTAGGTCGAGGCTCCAGCAAGTGCCTCCCGGTGTCTTCATCATATTGTTGCATTCCAATCACACTCGCTTTTGAGTCGAATCTATGCCTTATAAAGCTCCGCATATTTCCGTCCAATGAATGATATTGACAGATCGATTAAAAATCGTACCCCGGATGTTATCGCAGCTCGCGCTTCATATGACACGAATTGATGATTGAACGTAGAATGAAGCTATGGTCGGCGACCGATTTCTCTCCAAGAGATCCAGTTTGAATGTCTTCCGATGAAATCTTTAGCAAAGAACAAAGAAACATCAAACATATTGGAGCTCAATTGACATTCTCGTCATGAGTTAAAGCAGATCATACATTACATCCTGAACTTCTCATTTGAATTCCACCAAACAGCGGAGCTACGATAGACCCAAATTGGACTATATGTAATAAACGTTTATGCCTTATTATCTCAGAAAGTTCGCGATTTTGGAAAACTGTTTTTATGAAAAGGAGTGATTTTTAGAAGGCGAGTAGCTTGTTTCGTTATCCCAGATCATGAAGTGATTCTCTGATATTTTGTTTGTATCTTAGGAATCCAAGAATTGAAGGCCATTTTGTGCCTGCTTGGAATAAAATGTTCAGTCCACATCATGCTCACCCCGGGCCATCCGAGATTGGTACAGGGAAACCATCCGCACATAAAAAAAAAAAAAACATTATATTCTCTTTCCACAAACTTCAGCCCTATAATCCTATTGATCAATGCACGGCCATCTCACGGGGAATAAAATGCACTCCGGGAGTAACTACCGCGAAATGACGCCCCATCTTTACCACCCCTCCCAACCAGCAAATGTGAAACCAAATAGCTTGCCTTACATTCCCCGCCCGGTGTACGAAATTCTCATTAGCGTTTCGCGAGCTTCGGCTAACGTTTGTTCCCTGAAGTACGCGCCGAAAGTTTTGCCTTTTTCCGCATGGTCGTTTATTTCTTCGTACGATCCACCTGTGGATTCAATGGAACCGGTGCTTTGTGCCGTACATTAAGGTACCAGGTATCCTGGAAAATGTGCTACATCATCATCGCCACTGTTTAATATGTCCCCGGCGGCTCATTTTCGAAGGCAAACGCACTAGCATAAACAAGCTAATTTTGCCATACCCGCACCACATCATGATGGCGCACATGAACCACGGAACAAACAACATGCAGAAGCGTGTGGCGGGTTCGTGAAAGTGAAAGTCACACCGCACAATCCATACAAACCACCCCAGCCTTCGAGGCTGCCACGTGGGCCACGGCGAACATTAAAACTTGTGCACGCGTAAGTGAGGCTAAAGGCTGTCCCTTTCCACCAACCCCGCAACCACTTTCTCTTCCTACGAAAAACCACTTGCGACCACGGTTCAACGGTAAAAAAAAAGAAACGGGAAACGCAACTCAACGGGACAGGATAAAATTTGACAGAATATTTACGACCTTTGTGATTCGGATGGCAAACGATCTCGACGTCATCTGCTTGCGTTTAGCGTAAAATAACCAGCTCCAACATCCAATAGCTTGCCGACCCCCGGGAGAATACATCGCTAAAGGTCACGTCCGATGTCATGCTCGGAAGTTACCGGTTTGATTCAGTGTCGATATATTACGGAGGAATATAAACTAACCAACAAACATAAGTAGGAAGAGGCTTTTACGGTGTTGTTGAAGAAGATTCAAAATTTACCATGAATACGAGCAAAAAGAAACCCCACACGCGTTCCATGTACTGGCACCGTTACAGAACGGTTTTCAATTCTTGACGAGACTTTGAGATCCTATTTCGGTCGCCTCGTAGTGGGTAGCGTAAATGATTTTCTGTAGCCTTAATTCCAGCGAAACTTCTTACGCCTCCATAATGTGATGACTTGAGTAACTAATCGACCAACATACCAGCGCTGGTACGGCTAATCCGCCAGTTGGATGTTCGTGTACCCAAAGGCACCCAAACCCGGGGCACGCGAATGGAATGTTAATATGGTGTTGGAAATGAAAATGCTCGACAGTGCCTTTCGTTCGTACACCATCTCACTCGTGTCTATTTGCAACACACGCTGCCGGTCGGATTCTGTAACGTGCCTAACATGGCGATCCCATGCTATGGAATTCTGACAACGCGTCTGCTGCATACTAGTGCCCAACCATTTCTGTCACTCACCAGCAGTTCGAATGACGCAGAAAACGGGTGTCATATGTACATAGTTGTTTTTCTTTCTGCCTTTTATTCATCCATTATCTTCGCTCAAGGCTATGGGAATGTCTTTTCTTTGTTCTAAGGAAAGAGGGTTGGGGGAGCGTGGTTTCTATAATTTGTCTTTTGTTTTTTGCAAGTTAAGAATGTTAATCTCCCCGAACTTGAACGTTTCAGTGTCAAACTTTCCATTCCATCGCAACAACTGCACGGAACGGCTCATTCATTCGATCGGCGCTAACGTTCCATGGCAGTAAACTGAGTGAACCGTTTTTCCCATCCGTGGTGGTTTGGGTGGCAAGCAAACATGTCGACTTTTGCTAATCCGACCCGCGAGCAAATCAATTATTAATGTTCAGCCCTTAGCCACAGTTCACACTTACAGTAATGATAAATTGATTAAATTTCCTTAAAAAGGCGAAACTGGCCGAAAGGTGGATGAGGTTAGGGTTGGAGTTTAATAATTCAGAGCAAATTGTGTTTTGTGGGTATTTTTTTAAGGGAATTGTTCATTTTAAAATATGATGCATCTATTTGCATTCATTCGTTTCAGAAGTTCAAAAGGCCATCTTTTTGTGTTTTAAGCAAATTAAAGTGGTTTTTAAAATTTGCAAATACTTAAAAAAAAGGTTGTTAGCATTTATTTTTTTGTACGATCCTCACTGCACATTCAATTACAGTAAATTTGCAAATATCCTTAAAACCACACGATACAGCACGTTCCACAACGATATGCATTCGTTTTTCTTTTGATTATTAAGAATCTTATGAGCTTGATGCTTACATTCTCTGCAACAGCTTTGCAGAAAAGAACTCATAAGATTGTGGTTCCTTCAAAATTTCGTTATTGATTTTTTCTGGTGAATATTTTAATGTTTATGTAATTGTTTATTCTACGTTCTTTATAATTTTCAAATAATTTCTTATAAATTTACCAATAATTTACAAGAACATAAATGCTTCAAAAATAATTAATACTCCAAATATGATAAATTACGTGCGAAAATGTGATAAGATTGAAAAACCTTCTGTTCAAGCTATTTATAAGTTCAAAATCTAGATTGCAAAAACATATTTAAAACAACCTTTTTACAATTTTTAAAACATAATTTAATATAAAAATTAATATTTTTCCAAGCTGTCCTTATATTTGTGTAATAAAACAGTTTTCTTGCAAGAAAAACGTTACTATCGACGGAAAAATATTTTAAAAAAACTTAAATACACAAACTTTTACCTTACCTCATGTAAACAATTTTTATTTATTTAAGTTTTAAGTTAACTTCAATCGGAATAAATTACAAAAAAATGAAACAAAATACTTTTATATGCATAAATGTTGTGAAACAAATTTTAACACTGCATTAAAATTTCAAACATTCCAATACGGTTAGGCCGTGATACAAGAGCAAAACAAAAAATATCAAACATTTCGTTATTCATGCGGAAATGCACGTAAAATATAAATTGTGCATCCCTTCGCACGAATTGCAAACAACGAGTCTAATAAAAATTTAACTTACCTGTATATTTGCGTTCCACAGATTTCTCAGGAACACATTATACGCAGTAATTTGGAGAAAGACTGTCATTCTAATTCCAAAAATTCACATGACATGAACATGACTGACATTGACATTAACAAAAAATTAACACTATCATTTTTTACAACATGTTCGTTGCAAACTTTTTTAATATCTACAATAATGGCCTGGCCGTGCTACTTATACATCCAATGAAACAATTACAAATGAAAGACTCCAAAAAATTGTAAAATATAATGCACATCAGATCGTCTTCCAACCCGTGACAAAAAAGATGTGCTCTGCCAATTCAAGACAATTCGAGATAAATGTTTTTTATGTTGTTTGAACAGAAATTTATCCTTCGTTTATGTATTCTGCAATCAGCGAATCATTTAAAATTTCGAAAATATAAGCTTGTATTAGAATACTAATAAACGACAACATTTCAACCCGGGATTATTCCATAGTCCATAGGGTTTCTTGTTCAACATTCGTCTAGAAAAAAAAACTGTCAGAGCCTCATCATTGAAACTATCTTTCCGGTAACCTCGGATGGTACAATAAATACCGGTGCCAGGATGATCGGATTTTCGGTCATACTGGGTTTTTTGTGTGGTTGGTAAATGTTTATACGTACGTAAGTCTCACTGGCAGCCTTCCGAATGCTGGATGAAGCTGAAGCTAAATTGTGCACACCGTCAACCACCCTCAGGCTTCAACCACGGCTGCTACTTCACTAAACAGGGCAAGCAAGACAATCTAAATGCTATTCCGACGACAGCAGGGAACAAGAATGTGTGCAAGAAAGAAACTCTAGACCATCCGTTTCGTGTCTGGTGTTCACCCATAGGCGCACCGGAAATGAGGATATGAAAATCTCAATGAATAACACAAACGTCTTCATCTGCAGGCTTTTCTACCGTCCCCTGCCGCTCGGTTTCATGCTGCCCCACGTTCCGGAACGTTTTCCAGCAACGGATCGGCCCGAAGGGTATGTGCTCGTTTTCGTTTTGTCGAGTTCTTCCTTCCGCGTATCTTTAGCGTCTCACTGGAAGGGGATGTCCAAGGACGCGAGAGTCATTGCATTCCCCCGGAAACCGGAACCATTCCCACCGAGAGCTTTCGGGAGATCGATGGAACTGTGTGTGGTACTGTGTGGGAGAGGATAGTCCGTACACATGCAAGCAAGCAAACACACACACATTCAAGCGTCAGGTACATACATACGAGCCCAAGTGGAAAGCTCATTCACCAAAACCGAAAGTCCTTGTCGAGCCGTGTTTGAGAGCTTCTAACCCCCGGATACACTCACTCCCTTTCATTCTCTCTCTCTCTCACTCTATCTATCTCTCTTTCTCTCTTTTGCTTACCAAGTGTATTTTGCTACTCTCTTGCCGTTTGCTCTCGTTGAAACCTGTCGAGTAAATAAAATTATTTACATGACGTCATATTGACGTCATCGCGCCACAAAACTTTGTCCACGGCACAAAATTGAGCCGGTGGTAGTTGCCGACATAAATTTATGGCCATTATGGATTGTCTTGCCCGTTTACTTGCTGCCTGTTGTTCTGCTTTGCCCGACGCTGGCCATTTTCTACCTTGCCTTTGTTCACATTGTTGAGCGTTATTTTTCTTATTTTTTTTTTGTTTTTGTCCGTGGTGCAACGACACAAGGTTACTTTAGACGCTCAAGAACGAATCTTACCGAGGTAGGGTAGGTTTATGGTAGGATAACAAGTATCATGAACAAAACACACTCATACACAGACGTGAGGTTGAAAAACTTGGAGAAAATGAGAGAAAAACAAAACTAAATTGTTTGCTTAAGTTTTGCATAACAAGTGTTTCTACATTGTACCAAAGCAGATCACAGCTCACGAAGAGGTGTATAAAATAATTGAATACAGTTTTGATAACGAAAAACAGCCATGAAACGCATTTTCTGCAAATTTATCAAAAATAAAACATTATTCATACTGCAGAGCGCGAATGATTGTTGAACTGAGCCCGAATGCCGTTCAAGGCAACGATGTGCAGTCAGGCCACGGAATGGTCTCTTTGATCGGCGAAACCCTACCACACAACTTCACGCCTTCACATTTCTAACTTTCCTGTTTTTTTATTCATGATCTTTTGTATATGTGTGTACTAAGGGCCATAAAACCCCAAAGCCAGCCCTCGTACCATGCGGCTTATCTGGCCCGTTGCAGACCCACCAACAATTTCCAGCCACAACGCCAAATTTATGAACGAAAACCTCCTACCAAGGCCCGTGAAAAACAACAGGCCTTTAGGGCCTGTTCTGTATGTATGTGTGTTTTACGGAAGAGAAAGATCGAAAAGTATGAGACAGAAAGAAAGAGAGAGAGGGAAGTATGATATCCTCCCAAATGGAAGTAGCAAAAGGTTTGACGTTCGCCCACACACTTTTCGGTTTTGTTGAGGAGCTTTTAACCAAAGGACGAGTATGCCTCGCCCCCCATATGAAAGAAGTGGGATGGCACCGGGAATAACCAAAAAACAACCACCACAATATTACTGTCGGCCATGGAGAATGATTTCATTCATCGCAATTTGGGGTCCACCAACCACCGACCTACTCCGATGTTATGCTCCCTTTCGAAAACCGAGCGTTCCGTGCGAGAAATGCCGTGAAAAGCCCAATCAGGTGGTGCACGGCCGTAAGCGTAACCGTTGCGAAGGGATAATTTTCGAGAGTCTTTTTTCGGATGTTCGGCTTTTTATGCTCGTTCGCAGGGTGTGCTCAATCAATGTTGGTTCCCATTCACGGACTGCTGGACTCAATCCCGGTGTATGTGAGTGTGGCTGGAGGTTAAATGTACACACGGTTTATGAACTTTGTCTACACCATCATGGAGTTTGGTTTGGTTTACAGGTATTACCGTGGTGGAGTTGGTTGGTTTACATCAACTTTTTATCCAGTTGTAGATATTTGTTTGCATTTTATTATATTTTCCAATAACTTTGTTACGGCAGATGAATGAGTATTTATTTTTTTTAACTTTTGAATGTTAGAATACCATATATTTTCCAGTAAAATATCTAAAAAATCTACCCTACCTTTCTCACATATTGAAACGTGTCCTTAATTCTTCTGCTTCTTCCTCAGTTCTCAACAAAATATTTATGCTAATGTGTATGTCATTGGATTTTATGCACATTGTTCTCTTTATTTCCCTTCACACTCAACTCCACACGTCTACCATCCTTTTCGAGTGTCTCATCTAACAGTAAACTGATTTGTTTGATTGTCACCATTTTACGCGCTCTTCTTTTTTTTGCGATCGTTGACGAGCCCCGGGCACTGTTGTCCTGATTTGCAATTTGTCGAAACGCAAATAGAACTCATTGTCAATTCCGTTCGCACACGATGGTTGGTGCACACGATGCGTACGGATATTTTGTGTTGATCTTTACACATACGCTTGCTTGCCAAATTTATTTACATTCCACGAGCCGTTTCAATGCAAATTCGGTTAGGACACAAGCAGCTACACAACTTCCCGGTTCGATGAGCATTTTTAATGTACAAATAAATGCATTTGTTTGTTTACCATTGTTCTCGTTCTTGGCTGATCTTTGTGCGAAGTTTTTATTCGTGGAATTTGTGAACAAAAACTTTATTTGTTTCTTAAAAGTTTAGAGAACGAGCCGAGAGAACGAACAAACTCAAAATACGAATTTCTCACATAATGCACCATTTATCAACGGTACTGAATCGTTCATAAATTGAGAATAAAAAAGGCAAATTGCTTGACGATTTGTTTCGAAACCGTTAACGCTACTCTTTGTCTCACCTTACCACTTGTATGCCGTTGTTTTGATGGTTCTCAACTTGTTCAAACCACCGTTCGGATGTGAAAGCTTGAAACAAGCTCAAAAACCGACCATTTCTCCCGCCACGTGCATAATTAAGTGATTTTTCACACCACTCATCCGTACGCAGTAATACCAGCCACATAACCAACCGTTACAAGCTTACGAGTTACGAATAGCTAAAGTCTATTTTGTACATTTTCAATCATTTTTTATGCAGTATATTCTATTTTGGGGAGCATATGGATGCGTCGTAAAGCGAACGTACTACCATAGGGAAAGAACAACAGAAGTGGTTTTAATTTTATAATTTAGGTAAGACAGTGAATAGCATATCAAGCATTTTGTTCCTTTTATTGTTTTATAATTAATTATTGTTTTAAATGATTTTTCTGTACTTTTTCTTCGTGTTAAAGTATGTATAGACTAAAAATATCTAGTAATTATTATCATATTAAACTAAAAATTAATTATTTATTGCTAAAATTGTTTGCCTTTCGGGTTAAACAATTCAAAGCTTTATTTTAGGGGGTATCATATCATGTAATGGATCTTTCAAATAAGTCAGTTGAATATTCCAACTGGAAGATTGAAACATTGCAAGTTCATTGTGACACTTTACAATTATTTAATGGAAAAATATAGTGAATCAGGGAAAAATATATTTTGCAAATCGAAACAACGTTTACCACACCTTAAACTATAGCTTCAACCTGAAATTAAACTAATCCAGAATCGGAAAACGAGAAGAAAGAAATGAAACATAAGGTAAACAGGGGAATTCAGAAGAAAAAAATAATATAGCTAAGAATAGGTTTTCAGAGTAGAAGAAGAATAAAGTGGAAAATGGAAGGCAGACATTTAAAGTTAAAAAAAAAAAAACAAAGTAAAAGAGGTCTGATAACAACCAATGTTTAACTGATGTACGCTTTATAAAATAAAACTCATGTAACTTTTAATCGTAATAAGAATTTTTTTATGCAAAAACTTCAATTAAAGCCGTTCTCAAGACTTACATATATAATTTTTCAGATATAGAAAAACGTCAGAATCTTGTCATTAACGTGGGGGCTCTTTAATTTTATTCAAAATTTTTGAGTTCATGCTACCTTTGAGTTACTACGTCTGGAAATGGGAAGTTTCCTGTGATGGTTTATTTATTTTGTAAAAATCATTACTAAAACTAATAAATAATTATTGTCACTATCAGTTTTGTTTCAACTACCCAAACGAAACATTTCTTTGAAACAAACAAAAAAACATCCTTCCAAGTCCTCTAATGAAATCATGCTGTGGCTTATTATGGCTCACAAAAAGTGTCCAACAAATTGTTATTCTTGTAGAGATTATGACAATTGTTACTTTTATTTCCGCTAACCGAATTGACTAAAAGCCATTTGCAAACAAACAGAAAACTTTCGGTGCGAAGCAGTTTAAAGCTATTTCTCAGCCCCACAACGTCTCGTGCGCGGAAAAGTCACCTCAACCAGGGATCAAAAGTTGTTTAAATATTGAAACAATTGAATAGCCCTCCAGCCATTAGGGGGACCGTCCGTATTGCCACACAACCCCCGATGGAATAAATTCAATTTAAGCTACATCTATCCACAAAACAACGACCCGCACAAACAGTTGTTGTTGTGTGTGAACGTTGAGCGTAGACGTTTGTTTCCAATTTCGTTGGCCCTTTACCGCTGCTGTCCTGGCCAAGTCAGACACGCGACCACCAGGCTTGAGTGAGATGGCATGATGGCATTTGGCTTTGGCTGCGAGCACAATCAAAACCAGCCCGCACCGGAAGATCGAGAAAGCAACATAAAACAATCTTCAAAAACTCGACAACACTCTACCAGCTCCAACCCCTGGGCATACGGGGCCACGCGACCGTTCCACGAAATTGAGCATCAATCATTTCCTTTGATTTCCACCGAACCAACGTGATTGCTGTGCGAAGATACCCTGCAGGCACTAGGATGCCGGTCGGTTCGCTAGATGTAAAGGTGGCGAAACAGAGTGAACTGTGCTCTGTCGTTGTGACTGCACATCTCAGCCCCCCCCCCCCCCCCTTTCGCGATCCTCGAGATGGACCAAATTGGTCTATGGTGGGGGAGCTGAAACGTCATCCGTGCCACAGCAATCGTCAGTGAGATGGACGATTTTGTTTAGTGTGGTGAGATATTTTTGGCTCATTTGCTTCGCATAAAGTGTGAGGCGTGGAGAGTTCCCGCACGGAAGTTCTCCATCATCCCAATCGCGACACCTCCCGAACCAACCCACTGAAATGGTGAAAGTTTCATAATTGCTATTGCGAGGCAATTTGCGGGATCGAAAAACTTTTCGCCAAGCAAATGGAAATAAATCTCTTCCGGTGCTCTTTTTTTTCGTTTTGTAAGCATTTTTGCGTGGAAAAACAATTGACTTGATGATGATAATGGTGTTGGTGGTGGTGGTGTAAAGATATCATACCTTTAAGTTTCCTTCAAATTTGTACGCCATCGTTTCAAACCACAAACTTGGAAGCACACCTTGCTTTGCTGATGCTGAACGACACATCCCAATCATTAAATTCGATTTTGATGAAGGGAAATTTGGTTCCCCTCCTGCGTTGCACCGTCCCAAACCTGTGTTGTAGTGAAAGCGAATTCCACATCCCTTAAGTTCCTCTCGCCATACGGAGCATGAATTGGGATGGTAGCATCCCGTTCGATGCCGGCTTTTCTTTTCGGAGGATCGAAGCCACCGCCATAAAGACACTCCACCAAATCGACCATAAACATAATCCATACCCTAACAAGATTTGCGTGTTCGAACCGATAACAATATCCTTTCGTTTTCATCACACCAACCCACGATCACCTCTTCCTCCTTCTTCTCGGGTGGTTTTTTTTACCTTTGGCCACGAGGATGGAAATTTGGCCGAAACCGGTCGAAACATTTTGAGTTGCGGCTGACAAACTCCCGTTTGCATCGTTTGCACAATGAAAAGGTCAACAGTTTTCTTTGGCTGGTCGCGGCTATGCGTTGATAGGTTTTGCCCGTGCTCTGACAAACCTTCGTCATCCGTGCCAACAGGATGCGTCTCCATTTTCCCCTTTTTCCATTCCAATACGCACCAAGAGGCATCTATTGAGCCGTGCAACTTCCGATACAGTAGATTTTCCTTCTTTTGAATTTGGCTTTACGTCAACGCAGGAAGGTAAGATGAAGTTGGGATGTATATTACTGTGCCATACTTCGGTTGGTTGGATCACCGAAATCATTTTCGTAAGTGGTCTTCGGATGAAGGAACCAAATCCCAATCAGCCAGTCTATGCAAACTCGTTCCGCAAAGAAAAGCTTCTGCCCGTCCCGGTGAATTCGGTTTGAAGTGATTATGGATTTGTTGCAAAAAAACGAAAGCGAAACCGAAATAGTGACGAATTTGAAGAATCAAACTAAAAATATGCATGCACGACATAGCCGTACCATTTCCCTATCGCGCAAGGCATGTATCCATCCACAGTGACGTCGTGCACGATCGATAATGTGACAAATTATGGTGTTGCTCGTGTACAACGACAGTACGGTGATCCGTATCGTAGCTTTTTGGTCCTTCCGGGGTAAACTTTGTTCGTTCGAACGGTCCCGATTAGGCAAACTGTCTCCAAATTGGAAGGGGTTACTTGGGCTCCCTGAACAGCGAACTTTTTAAATGGGAAAACATCCTTGAGCAATTGGCCTCGGGGTGCACCGGGCCAGCAACACCCAGTGCGGAAAGGTCAATTTTTTTTCTCTACTCCTTTGCATGGTGTTTTCCTTTGCTTACATTTTAACATGTTCTTGCCGTTCGTCCCCATGCGGAGAACTCAAAACAAGAGTAGTAGAAGAGAAGCAAAAAACCCGAAAGAAAGTAAAACTGCTAGACACCATCAGCAATGTGTCGTTTGCGAAGCATTATTAACTTTGCTCTAACTTGTTGACAAGTTTGGCAGCTTCCGAGGTCCTCCAAGAGTGAGATAAAAGAAGAATGTTCGTTTGAGAAAACGATAACTTTATCAGCTACACGTGCGCTTCGTTTACTATTATTCTTTCACCGGTCGGGAAGAACACCCCGGTCTATCTATCCGTTGTCAAGTTTGAGCGTTGAGTGAAAATGTGATTGCTAAGGTGTAGTGACGGCACAACTTTACCTTGCCGGACCCGAGTTCGCCGGACGGCCGGGTCATAATTCCATAATTTCCTAACGAAACGAACCAAATCAACATTAACCGGTCACACCGCAAGAACCACCACCAGACTAGACAAAGCAGCAGGTTTCATTATGCGGTCCTCTCTGTACGAACAAGCTTTTTCGTCCCTATCACAATATGTGAGCGTGTGAGCACTTGTTTGTACCATGGCATGCATGGGCAAGCTAAAGAAAAACACTACAAAATCATTCCATTTACTACTTTCCACCACCACCACCACCAACCAGAAGTCTCCAATGGAAGGTAACAAAGGATGAAAGTTGTCGAAAAAGACTTTTTCGTCTGTCGAAGAAAACTCCTTCATACATTCTGTGCTTCTTCGACGTTGTGTTGTGTCGTCTCGTGTAAGGACATTCGTCTACACTCTTGCTTGAACTGAAATTAGGCAGCTCAGAATGATCGGTTTGTGTGTGCACAGATGTGAAACAGTCGGTTAGCTTCCTTCTAGAAAGTTGCAGTTGTTGATTGAACGTAACAGCTAGATAACTTCGTCTTTATAAATAAGATAATCCAAGCTTTTGGTTAATATTAGTTTTTCACCAGAGTTTGTCGTGCTGAGTTCGTTGTTATGTTTTCTTTTGTATGAAGCTCCCAATATGTGTTAATCTTTCAATTCTCTTTTCTCCTTGGCTTTATTTACACTTTGTTAGAACTTTATCTCTAGTTACTCGGATAAATCATCGGGAAGGAATAGTGCACCTTACATATGGATTATGTAGTTGTAGTATGTAGGTTTGAGTATATTGAGCCGTCACCTTAATGCAGTGAGGCCTCTGTGCTTACTCTTTTATTTGATGTGTCTAAATGCATGTAGCTCTACGTCCTTAAACTAGTGTAACGCGTTACCTAGCTTAATGTGAGTAAGATTACCATATGTCTGAACAGATACTTCCTTCCTTCTCTATATTCAATACTTTATAATAAATTTAACTTATCGTTAGGTCTGATTTTTAGAACTTCAAAATATATGCAGTTAGTTTTAACTAATGGATACTTCATCATAATGGATACTTTCAGTAGAATGGTTACTCCATTGCTAATTCCATAACATATATGTGTTGCTCTCTTAAAAAGTGGTTTTACACCTTGAAATATTCACTGTACAACCAGTGGAATAAGTAAGAATATATTTAGACTGTTAGTTCTGCCTGCAATATTGCATCTTATCTTCAATAGCATTCTGATTCATTAAATCCTTAACGAATTTCAAGTACTGCACTTCCGATTATTTTCTTTTAAAAAATCAATTGTTCATGCTAATTATCAGTCTGTAGAAATGAGATGTAAGTTGATCAGCAAAACCCTTTACAGCAAATAATTGTTTTGCTGAAATGTAGTGCAAGTGAGTGAAGAACTACATAGAGGAATTACCTTTTAACTGAGCACAATCAAAAAGTGCTACTTGACACAGCACTACGTACAGTATTTCCAGATGTGTAGAGACGAATGAATCACCAGGCGTCTCCATGATGCAGCTCTAACATCTTTCACTACCATGCGCCTCCATCATGATAATGATTATTATTATTCTTTAATTTTATCCTTAATTTTTTTTTTCTTTCTACTCACACATCGTGTAAATAGCCTGCCATGTCGATAACCAAATTCACGATCAAAGTTCTTCTTACAAAGAATGCCTCGTGCCTAGAAGATTGCCCGAATCTATGACACACTTCACACCCTAACTTGCTGATCTCCATTTAGCTCATAGTTGAAGACTGTAAGAGTTCACCATCAGCAGAAACTTATGACAAATTATGTATCGTTGCAAGATAATTAGAGAGTTCCACTTGCACCTGCAGTCAAACTTGCTCAAGAAGACCATGATTCTCACGCTCAATGATGTTATTACCCTTTGATCAGAGCCCATGTTTCAGCGTTATATATTGAGCCTATAAATGATTCACACAGTCCTTTAGCTTCGACCAATGGGACTCTTTAAGAGTGATGTCATTGAGCCACAAAATGTCTACAACGTTAATTACAGGCCTTCTACCAGATGACAGAACTACACAAGCTTGTAGCAACTAACAGTCACAGATTGAATTTAAATGCGATCCTGATATTGAAAAAAGCACCCAAACTAGCACTAACACTATTTGACCTGATTTATAGCAAAACATCAACACAAACTTCTATTAATATGTAGTTAAGGTTCCTGTACCATATAAAACTTGCCAATCATCTTGGCGTTTTCCATAACAATTTAATCAAAATGTTGTAGTTCCTACAGTCAAGTAAACATTGTTAGACATAACAAAGACCACGGACCAGGTACGATCCACAAAAAACGCTGATTCATCTGATTGTATACACATTTATGGTACAGGTGCAATCGACAAATGCCACCATAAAAGCGAAACTCATTGTCAGTTTAAGATTGAGCACAGCTAATAAAGCGCCATGCAAAGAACAGTTTGTTGCGGAACACTGTACCACAACTGGGCTCCATTGTGCTACGTATACATCCACAGCACGATGTCAACCATTATGTACCATGTCCTTCCAAGGAACTGGCAATTGACCCAATTTTAAGATACGCAACTTACAGGGCACTTTGTCTTCTTGTGCCCACGGTCTTAAAATAAACCACATCAGAGCGATACGTCACGGGGTTTCTGTTCCTCTGTCTCTCTGCTTTTTTTTTGTCCTCTTCCTGCCAGAAGCCCGCTGAAATACCGATCGATCATGATGGATTAGACAGAGCGACTAAAAATACCACAATCGTAAACCGGTTACGGTTGTCATAATTTCTTTCAAACCAAAAACACTTTCACCGGCAGCGTGCCGTAGGACTTAATGCGATTAAATTTTAATGGGTCGCTCAAAACATAAAACTAACATTGACATGATTATGGGCGATAGTGCTAGATGAATTTCGGGGAAACTCCACTGCCCTTCCCCACCATCTGACCGTGAATGCTCGAACAGCGGCCATGGAAAAGGGCTCGTATGCTTTTCCAGTAGCGGCCGGTTTGGTGCTGGTTTCAGGAAATGCTCCACTATGGTGTTGGCAGCCGGAAAACGGTAACGGAAATGCCGTTCAAGCTGTTGCACACCCATTTCGGATGGTGTGGCTACGGCGAACACAACCGAGCATACACAAGCACAAGCTGAGAAATATCATGCGAAGCTATAAATGCTCAGGTGGTAATTTTAACCTTTGATGGCAAGTCTGGCAGGGTACGGGACGCGGAACAGGAAGTCGTTTCCGATATGTTTTCTTCCACGGGCTCCGTGCTACACTTCCTATGCTTTATTACTGCTCATTAAATGAGGCGTAATGGTTGAGGATGTATTTGAAATATCATAAAACATTATTATGTGCCAACGGTGCTGTCGCCGGACCGGATACACGCATTTGGTGACGCGACTTACTTTGTGTTGATTTTTCCAACTACAATTACAACAGTGTTGCGTACTGATTTAATAAAAAATGATAAATTATACGTGATTGTTCAAAGGACTAGCTTAAAACGTAAACAAACAAACGCTTACAATGGGTTTCTTTCATATAGCGCGATTCATAAACCGACCAAGACAACATATTTAAATCTTGTTTAATTATTTTACTTTTGATGACAATTAAACAGTATATTGAAATTGGCCATCTACATTTTAAAGTAAATTAAAGAACAAACATTTGCTTTACTTTTGTAATTATAAGAGCAATTGCATGATTCTTCTAAAATAAATTATAGAATACCTTGTCTGTCCTACATAACTTGTTAATCTTGTCTTTTATTGCTCTAAACTAATTATAGTTAAATCACGGGAAATCATCATTCGAGAAATCTATTATAAACTAGTTTCAGAACCCCTGTTAAACGTGCAAAAAACTTCAGATCGCCCTTAAAATATTGGATAGCTTTCGAATTAAGACTTATTTTGGGGTTGATCATATTTTAAGTTAGATAGCATAAATCTTAATAGATAATTCTGAATGTGTAACTTATTTGAAAATGTTAGTTACACCTGAATTTTGAGAAGACCATAAAGAATGAATATTGGACCATACACTCGCTTTCTTGATTTTTAGTATGAAGTGGATCTCACAGCTCACAGTTCATATTAGACAATAATAATTTTGCTACAATTTTAATTGGAAAGCTCAGCATAATCCAAACACCATTGCAATCTTTACACACGGTGATTGAAGTGGAAATTGGAAGAGAAACTCACATACGAATTGCACACGTTCCTTAACACAACCCAGAATAGTACGAACCGAGCAAAACCAGTAACGATGATGGACAGTGTAGAAATATGAATGTCTAATTCATAATTGATGTGAAAAGTTAGCACATACTGATGTACCCGCTCCCAAAACGAAGGTGAATGCCTTCTTCACCACATTGAACGAAGTACCGTACGCATGTCAAAGTTGCCATCAAACGGAAGCGACACGCAGAAGACCATTGACTAAAAGCAAGTAAACAAACCGCACACGGGTAACCGACTCACGGAAAATGGTGCCTCATCATCGACTGAATAGCGAATCGATTTCGAGTGTGCCAAGTCGTTGTTGTTTGTGGCTGGGAAGCCAAGCGGCCAAAGGTATACACACGAGTGCCAAAAACTGTGCGAAGTGATTGGCAGCTGTTGAGCGTACGTTCACACACAAGTCTTTTTTTGTGCCTTTAAGTGAAACCACCTCTGGAAAAATATGCCATTAAATTATGCTTTCACACACAGGCGGGCGGTAGAAGCTGATACAAACAACCTTTTTCGTTGTTGGATTTTGGGGCCGTCCTGACAGGTGCAGTGCTTCCATCAATACGTTATGATTCCAAAAGGATGTTCGTTTAAATGAGCATTGTTGAAAACAATAAAACATTGAGCTATCACCACATCCGTATTCATGCGGCACCAGATTTCTGCAACGCAAAACCTCGCTTATCACAGCGATAAAGAGCTGTCAATGAGGCTTAACGAATCGGTTGCGAGTTATGGATATGTTTGAAGTGAGCAGTATTTCAATACGAGTCCATGGTCAGAGCCACTGTGATACCGACCACTGTTTCCTTTTCAATCATAATGTTTCATTTTATGAGCATTTTCATTAGCGTGAAACTTTACAGGTGATGTAGAAAAGTTGATTTCAGTCGCAAACAAACAATGCAAATGCAACTAAAATTGTGCTGCTAAACAGCAACATTTAGCCTTAATATGTCTTTGAAGCAATCCAAAAACAATGTTCAAACGTGTCTGATTTCTTTGAAATTTGACTTGGTTTGTCAGTAATTCTAAATGGAAGTATATAAACCAAAATGTAAAATTTAAGTAAAAATATAGATTTTGTAATTTATCAATATCAGCCGTCTTAACCATTTTCCGGTGGGCTACCTTCCCCAAAAAACAAAACCAAAATCACAAATTGATAGTGTTTTGGAATCGTCATACTAAACTGCGCCAAAATAGATGTTAATCAATCTTCATTCTGAGTATAACAAGGCTCTTCACAAGAGTAGACAGGGGGTGAATTAAATCACTAGTCAGTTTATGTAAAACTATACACTTCGATATTATTCTCCTATACTCAGGTGGTTCAAGTGTGAATACAAAACATGCAAATGGATGTAGACATGAAAAAGACAGTATACGAGAGAATATATTACCTGTAAGCTCACGTTGAGTCGTTAAGCTGTCTGTAAATGATTGAACACTACACAGGCTCATAAATAAAGGCTCAGGTGTTACAACCATATAATATCAGAGAGTGAGGTGATTACAATATTTTTTTATTGATTGATTACGAAAAGAACTTTGAAAATGTTGCAGGACTGTATAAGCATAAGTAAACAATAAAATTCATTCCAAGGGAGCATTTATATTTTAATTAAAATAAAAAAAAGTTTAATGTTACCACAATATACTACAAGGTTTTGCCATAGCATTGCTTCTACTTCAAATTCTATTCTTTTAATAGAAATCCGATTCTCCGTCGATAATATTTATGGATACTACATTAGATTGATGCCTTTTCAATTTTATTGTTCATACGTATTAAATAAATATTAGTTCAAACATATTATTCATATGGCTAACCTTGAATGAAAAATTATAATTTTACTTAATTTCACTTCAAATTCATGCACACCATGTATTCATTCATTTAATATTTCAATGAAATGTATTATCTACATGGACATGTTACAATTTTTTTAAAGAAACTACCATCATTTATTCACTACTACAAACTCGTGGAAATAGGTAAAAGAATAAACTTCGAAACATGAGCTTTTTACTGAATAAAAACATGCATAAAAGGGCTTTTTTGATCCCCAACTCAAGTGGTCATTTCCTTACAAAGATACAGCGTATTGTAAAGCTCCCTCCTTCGAAATACCGATAAGTACTGTCGTTTTGTTGTTCGCATTATATCGTTTTTCGTTATCGTTACTTAATGACTGATTCGAGAAATTCTATTCAGACATGAGAATGGAATGCTAGGGGGTTGAAAAACATCTAGATTCTATTGAAGTACACCACTCCCTACACCAACTTATTCTATGAAGGAAAGTCAAGAAATTTCACAAGTTTTTACGTAGACTAAGGCCATGCTCTAGCGTCTGTCAAATACGACACACCATAAGAATAAACTTACATTACTCTTGAAAAACTAGTTGGGCACGTTAAAATGTCTCACATTTATTTATTTCATTCTGTATACCACCAGTAAAAAAGAAAGTTGAGAGGAACAAATGACGTTGTAGATTATTTATTTTAATTTTAAAAATTTGATGATCTGGTAAAAGAAAGTCTAAAGTACTATTTTCGCTTAATGGAAATTTACTACTAATCGTTTGGAATTACATAATGAAATGCAAAACTACTTGTTCAAAGAAATAGTTTAAGTATTTGTTCAATGAATCATGAGCCTAAGAACAGCCCGCCATGGTACGGTATTACCTAGAAGCACACCATCCTACACAGTTTGTGCATCTTATCGTCTGCGACAGAAATTCCATTTGTTCCATGAGCGAAGGGAAGGAGAACATGTAAAAACGCTAGGGCGTTGAGAAACATAATCGATCAAAAAGTTTCAAGAACAACTATCTCATCATTTCCAGCGACCTTAGTTCAATCACTAGAAGAACAACCGACTCAAAGATAGATATACAGTTGAGAGTACAACAAAAGAAGAACGAATCAAAAGTCTGTCGGATTTTGTAAAAAAAAACTAAAAAAATAGGTAGAACTGATCTCTGCTCAAGAGTTAAATATAAAGAGATATAGCAGGCATTGTGTGGAAATAAAAAGTTTAACTCAAAAGTAAGAGGTTTAAACCGCACACAGCAAGCCAAGGTATACCGGTGAGCTAAATTCTGTAACCTTGCTCCAACTTCTTCAAGTACCAGGTTCTGAAACATGCTCAACCCCCCGCTAAGTTCAACGCAAAAATTGCGAAACTAATCCACACACGTACGCACCATAAACGTCCGCTGCAATTACAACTTTTCAAACTCATAAAAACGCAACCCAACCGCTTTTGTGGTACCGCGAAACCAGCGTATTCTGGAGGAGAAAAAAAGAAGGTCTTCCACGATATATTTCATTTGCTGACGCAATACGTACACCCAAACCCGGTCCACTAGGCACGGTATCCCGAACGCTATCACGCAACCTGTCGGAAAATGTGCGCAAAAGGCAGGACTCGCACTTGCCTCGTCATACCATCCGAGTGGCCGTTTTTATTTTAGTTTGATCGGTTTGGTCCAATAAAACGGTCCCCAGTACGGTGTGTGTTAGCCAGGAGTGTGGAGGGGTTCGTATCCGGGCGATCTACGAACCCCGAGTAAACGGGGGTCATTAATTTCACAAAACAATCACCATTCCTTCACGTTGTTTTAGCGATTCTTATCGGCACCCCCGTTGCACGATAGATAATGGGTGAGTTGGCTGCCTAACGCATGTCAGTAGGGGGAAGGCTTTCTAAGAGCCCATGATTTTGTGTTTCTCGTTAAGAAAACAGATGGCAATGACAATGTTTTGTTGTGTAAAACAATACCCACCCAAACACCAACCAAAGTAAACAACTATCAAAAACCTCATGAAGCGTGAGGAAAATTCATCGCACATCGCACCAAAAGGTCACGGCACTCACCCACTCAAGCCTATGTACATTGCACCTGTTGCTGTGCTCAGAATAGCTCTCCATTTTTGGTAAACCGAAAAAAGGGAGGTTAACAATCGTTACCCTCGCCGGGAATGTTAATATGCGCCAAAGGGTACGATGGGCACGAGCCTGTAGATCGTCTCACTGTCAGAATAGGTCGCTGAGCTCAAATTGCACCCAAGTCCCTCGGGGCAGACTTACTGTTCGTGTCTAAAAATCATAAAACAAAACAAAAAACAAACACCTGCTAAGCTGTAAGACAAGCAAAAGCTAACGATGCATAAGCGGTCAAGAGGGTTGGTACGTTTTACAGGTTCTCTCCACCCTATACGTCATACTTCACATCCGTTTTGCTTGATAATTTATTGAACGGAACACTCGATCGGAAATCACTTATAATTATAAGCGAATCAATCTCGTTTCGACGCAGTTTCCTCTCCCCCGTTCCGGCGATGAGTGATTTGACGTTTAGCCAGTTGGAAACGAGATTTTTCCCCCCTATCTTCTACGTCGAGTGAGGCGCTACTGGGTGTCGATCAGACCGAACCCGTGTGGTACGATAAATCATTTCACGCTCTATCCATCCATCGGCCATGTCAACCCACGGTTAAGGAGGCTTTTGGATTGCGTTGGTGATGTGTTTCTTCTTCGGCAAAACCCACAAGGATTGTCATGCTGGAGTTTTTTTTTCTCTCCGCTCTAGACCACCGATCCGGTTGTAATAAAAAGCGAATGAGAAATGGTTATTTCTACGTCGACACCAATTCGATTTTTGTGTGCTAAAAATAGCAATCAAACAATGTGATAAATATGAAAAAATAACAAACGTGGAAACGAGAAAATTCTTGTCCACTACCGATGTGGGGAAAAGGGAAAAGCAGTAAGGAAAAACAATGCCTTCAAGTCCTTCAGGCAACATTTTCTAGACACTAGCGAATTCGCATCACCCCAGTCAGCGCTTTGATTTTGGAGCAGCCCCGCAAAAGCGAAATACAAAAGCTCCTCTATCTTGATAAGCTTTTAAGCAACTCCCAGCGGAGTTCCCTTGAGTGGCTGCGAAAAGAAAAACCCAGAAAACATCATCCAAAAGACTTTTTTCCCCATTTCGGGAACTTTCGTTTCATCTCGCAACTTAACATGCGAAGGTCATTGCTGGAGTGCAAATAGAATTATCAAATCCCGCGTGTTTCCGCTTCGTTCCCGTGCGTTTGCGCCGCTTTTTTGTTTTGCCGGAAAGCGCATCTTCCGGTGCGGTGGAATTCTCACCGGAGTAATTGATGCACGGGCACTGTTGCTCCCGAACCTGATAACAACGAGCGGCAACGAGCGAAAACTTTGGACAATATCATTGGACAATTCGAGGAAATGTAATTCAATTATATTCGTCCATTTATTGTGGCCTGCTGCTATCTGTCCCACGTGGACGGTAAGTGTTTATCTTTCGGTGACATTTTGGACATGCCATGTTATGGAGCATTATTTTTAGTAACTCCATTGCTGTTTGAGATTTATTTTTAAATTGATTTTTTCAACTTTCGAATGAATAGTGTTTTAACGTTTTAATGCAACAAAATCTTTAAAAAAAGGGAATTGCATCTGTTGTTTAAGTTATCTCCAACCGAGCATGCCCGGGATCCTGAAAATAGGACGTAAGTTTGTATTTTCAAAAATATTCTTTTAAAAAGCGTTCGGAGCACCAAAGTGCGTGTACAGAAAAATACAATGAATCGATCTAAAAAACATCTTTTTCCAGCACAAAGCTTAAAAATAAAAAAAAAATTTTACATTTTTTTGTAAAACTGCTGCCCTATGCTGCCAAAATCTCGTACAGCTATTTAGTTGCAAATTAACATGTTTATCCAAAATTACACACAAAAACCAGTGTTTTTCTAGAAAAATTAAGAAAAATATTATTTTCATAAACGAAAAAAGAAAAGTGATTTTTAATAAAAATAAAATAAAGGGGTCTATGATAAACTAAGCCAGTTATTTTTTAATGCGTTTTGACGTTTCGACACTAAAATGTTCCTAACTTTCCTGTCTCATCTAACAAAAAATTAAATCTTTCGACTAACACTTCAGGATGGGTCTACCTGTTTTCTCGTAAAATCTAACGTTTTGTCAGAATCAAGCTAAAATATTCTATTTTTTTTAGCATAAGTCAACATTTTTTTATATTCATAACAAACGGCCAGAGCGTATTGCTGCAAATCAGCATAGCCTGTTAATAAAAGTTTATCAATTTTAAACGGCTTTCAATGTACAAATTAAATATTTACAAAACATCCAAATTATTTTATAGTGCTTGTCATTGAAGAGAAACCAGATTGCAGAAAATGTGATCTTTAGAACGTTCAACGACCTTTCTTCTGCCATTATTAAAACATTCCTCACCTTTTCTACGTGTTCTACTCTTCAAAATGGACTACATTTTACTACACGTGCCTTTCTTCCAAACAGCAAATAGCATTTAATTAATTGTGACTTTTAACCTTCCCAACGCACGTACTGTTCCTTCCATGCCACATTCCAGTTGTTTCTAGTCCATCTCCATTTTCCATACATCTTTTCCATCAATTCTTTTTCCATTGCATAAGAATCAAACAAAAAAAACTCACAGCTCCCATTACAACCCGCCCTGACTGTTGTTGGTCTTACGTCGGCGTCACTTCGCCCTGGGACGTAACATCAATCAGCAAACCTAATGATTTATTTATTTGAGCTGATTCAATGAGCTGAGACAAACACCGGGTACACATGTCCTAAATAAACAGAGATCCCCCTCCGAAAAACGCGTCACGCATTCAAGTTGTAAGAGCGAGCGAAAGCAACCGGCACATGGGACAACCATTTCTTGTTTTTTGCTCCTTTGTCCAGCGTGGGACGGCTCTGGTAGGATGGATTTCTAATTTCTCAACACCGATGGGACAGCTGGCGACAAAATCAGCAACGCGTAGTCTCCCATTTCGAGACTGCTGCATAAACTCAATCAAATTGTCATATCCTTTAGGCGTTCTTCTTCTATTCCTGGTGCTCATAATCTTTGGTCCTTTAAGGCATTCCCAATACCTTTGCCGAGTTGTGCTTCATGCTCCTTTTGGGCCGAGGATTCGGCAACTTCACGTCCTACAAGATCAAATGTACGAAAAGGAGAAAAAAAAACTCAAATTCGTGCAGCAAAATTGAGGAAAATTTCTAAATCAAACACAAATCAGTGACACTGGGTCCCCTCCCACTCTTCACAGGTGATTTACCATCCGCAACTGGGCGATCCTGGACCGTTTGTAAATTTTCCCATCAATATGCTTTGTTTGTCAAAGGGTTTCACTCCTATCCCGATACGTACATATTGGAAACCGTTGAACTGGAAAAACACATCTCAATTGTACGTTTGATTTTCGAGACCAAGCAGAACGATGTGTGCCGAAAAAGCTTACCCACACGCTGATCTTTCTGAGCTATTTTTCTCCATAGGTGGAAAATATTTTCATGGCTCAAATAAGGCAATTCACACCAAAACGTAGGGTTCCATATTGTTAAGTGTATTTAAACATCTACGACAAAAATATGACATTTGTTTGCTCGTTGACAATTTCTACAGAATGGGAATGAAATTCTACAATCCATCCATTGAGGTGAGCACAGTTTATGGGTGTGCTATAGCTTAATTACTGCATCGCATTATGCTTTATCTTTTGTTATTCCTGTAGTTGGTTTTCAGCTTTTGCCTTTGGGAAAACTTTTTTCATTATCTGTGAATGCTCCAGCTGGCAGTATCATTGGTTGTTCTTTCTTGTTGTTCACTAGAAAAAAGCTTTTAATGAGCTGCGTTCTCGGTACTAAAAGCAGAATAATATTAATTACATATGTGAACAAATGAAACAATATTAATATACGAAATTTATTGCATACAACTCTGTGCGGCATACAGCAGTGCCCTAAAAGACAATAGCCATATATGATTCTTTCTCCCATTTGCTTTCTAAATAGTTTTTGTGTTATGCTTTTCAAAAATTTTTTTACCGAAATAGAAACTTATGTAAAACAAATAACCATTTTGTTAGCAACTCTTTAATGCACTAAGTTTATATCTTAGTATAGATCCGTTTATTCTGTACTTTAAGTTAAATTCTGTCTTAACAATTAAAAAAAAATTTTGGAAAAAGTTGGAAAATAATCCAAATTAACTTTGTTGTTATTAAAATGAGCTGAATTGAAAACATTTTCTTTCTTGCATATCAATGTAAAAATCGTCTTCTATTACTTCGGCGAATTCATTTTAATAACCTCAATGACCTCGAAACAGAGACCGCAAAATGTCAGTTTCAATTTTAGGAAAAGAGAATTACAATTACAGTGAATAGGGTGGTTGTTCGATTATATTTGTGGAATGATAGGCATAGCGAGACGGTTTGTTTTTTTTTTCATCATGATACATAATCTCTAACTTTTCCTTCCATGTCTTATGCATTTTTTCTTTGAAACGTCATGGCTGATAAATTCCCTGTTAAATAATATTTACTTTTAAATGAATTGGAACAACGTTTTCACGAACAACGAAATACGTTTATGAAAGCCCAAAGCGTGACAAATCGTTGATGATTTTATCTTTATCTATTATCTTCTTCTTCTATCTATCTATAGTGAGTCCAAAAGGTATTCGTCTAACTGACTATTCTCCACTAAAAGATAAAGTGGCTCCGTAACGGACATCGAACATTAAAATTAACGATGGGGATTTTCTATCAAAACCTGTACATCATAGTACCAATTATTTTTTGGTGCGTTATTGTTTTGAACACTAACAACCAAATAAATCAAAGTACACTTTGAGAACGCAGATATATTTCATACATCCACAAGCAAGTGATTAATTAAAAAATAAGTGTCTGAGTTGTTAAATAGTGGTTTACTGAGTCTTAAACGGCATGACCGAGCTTCGACTCCCGTTCGGGCCGTTTTCTCCATTCGCAGGACTGACTATCCTATTGTGGGTAATTCAAGTCATGGACCCCATAAATAGCAGGCGAACACCTTTCGAGGTTGTAGAACCATTGATGGACGGAAGATATTGTGATTCGTTGTGCTTACTAACAACAAAGGTAATTCCAAATTACTTAATTACGTTTTAAGTGAGGCAGTTTCCCTAGGCTGCGAAATGAGCGTTAAGCGGCGTGAACCCTAGACCCTAGTATCTCAATCTCAGTTGTATCGTCAGTGGTGACTTTTTCCCAAAGTAGTGGAAATTTTTGGAAGACTTCAAAAGTGCGATCATCTCGTAGGTCAGTACTTGTTAGCAGAGTCTCTGGTGAAGTCACCATTATTTTAGTTTCGTCTTCTTATTCCACCAAATATTCAATATTTTGAAACGATCTACGTCGGAGAGCCGTTACTTTTGGGTATTTTGATATTTATGTAATTCAGCACTTTAAATGCTGGTAATTATTTATTCAGCAGTGTAGCGGGATTTGGTACAATATTTATTGATTGCAATACAATAGAATAACACTTTATTCTTTACAATAGTTCATGCCTGTACTGACCGACCCGCTATCAATAAAGGTAAAAGACTCCCCAACTGCAGAGTGCAATTCACACGCACCTAAAGATAATGCCCACTTAAAACAACCACTCCGACAGGCACTTAAGCCGTTAGTCGTTTCGCGAGCTCTCATCCCCCGCCAAATGGGAAAATCATCAAACAAAACCGGACGCTTTTATGGGCACATCAATAAATCGACACCAATCAGCACATGGGCAGTGGTTTGGACCATGTCCGTTGATAAGACTCGATGACCGTTCTTGCTTTTGAGGTGCTTTTGTTCCTTCCCGCACATGTGGCCCGAAGTTGGTTCATGAACAACAAAAACCCGGCAACCAGCTGCCGACCCTTAACGAGCGCCATTAAACGTTCGGAACATGTCGTTCACACTTTTTTGTTTCCTTTTCGCTTTCGCTCGCTTGCGAACACAATTTGATAATGATGAAGTTGTGGACGGAAAAAAATAAACACATCCACTCACACACACACACAAACATCCACACATACACACGTACCGAAGGTTGTGTGATTGTGCGAAATTAATATCATGCTCTGCCCTAAATACAACTCCACTCATTATGTCGTGTTTCACAAAAATAGTTCACAACGACGACGACGACCACCATCCGGCTTCAGTTCCGCTTCCGCCTGAAAATAAGTCCGACAGGTTGTAACCGGTTTGTAAAATGAAGGAATTTAATTAAATCCTTACATACACGGACTGCACGGTGGAAAAGCACGTCACCAACTTTCATCGCGTAATGATTGTTTATTCAATCCCGCTTCGAACGCCATCGGCCGGCGGACACGAATGTTGTCCCAGGCTTGACCTTAATGGTTAACCATCATTAGCCCGCAACATCCATCCGTCCCTGCGCCAATCACCTCCGGGTGGACGACCGTGTCCGGTTTAGTGGGAACTAATTTTGGAATTATAATTTTATATTTGGGCTACCGCCGTGGTGCCAGTCTAATCGGTTGCTTTCGGTACGTTTGTTTTGCAGGAAACAGTGTGGCGGTGGCTCTGTGTTTTCAATTAAATCTCATAATTAGGGAGAAAACAACCACAGTGAGGGTTTGCTTAAGTGTACGCCAAACCACCAATTTAACTTACCGCACCACGTACCGGTTATTGTCCGAAAAATGTCATTTATCGGTCCGTACCTGCATGGACAGCAGGTTTTTTTTTTTTCTTTTGTTTTCATAAACCCAACTTTTACCTTGGTACTGACGTAAAAGCATGGAGCAGTTACTGTACTGAGGGTGACATCTATCAGTAAATGGACCTCTCATCAAAGTATTTGTAGGGCGTGAGGGGATTGAGGGGCGTAAAGTGAAGCGAAAAAATTAATCGACTCCCGTAGTGAAAGTAAACGAATCTGTCAGCGTTGGTATGATACACTGCTGGTATGAGTCGGTTAATGGTGCCATCACTTTCGCAAGGATGCTCTTAGTTGAGGTGTAAGTAAACGCGGTCAACCATAGTGAAAGATTGGATCTTTTTTATCGTTTTATATCTCTTAATTAGAGAGACAACATGAATCCGTAGAATTAGAACGCGATTCAATAGTAGTACATTGAGAAATAGGGATGTGATAGTACTTTAAATGGACTTTCTAGTAGGTTTAAATATAAAAACTCTAAAGCGAAAATTTTGCATCTCATAGTATTACATAAAATTGAAAACCCTGGATGTTCCTAGCGATCATATACTTAAGATATAAGATTTTTTTTTATTACAAGTATTTCATTTTGTCTGTCCTTTGAACAATTGGGTTACAATCATATGTTCACAAATAAAATAAGACACTAATGAAATCTCCAGCCTTAGTATTCCTACTCTGAATAGGATGAATAGAATGCACTCACTGCTGGTACAATAAATCATATATCAAACTTTTCATTACTGACCTTGAAGAGGCGCTAAATGTTGTGCCATAAATTAATCTATTGGGTAATTACTCATGCTCATACGAAGACTAATGATAGATATCCAGGTGTATAATCAAATTTGCGATAGCCAACAAGATTCGGATCGGATTCTAGGATTGGATTCCAGATGGAATTTGGAGCAATTCAAATTTAAGCTTGAATTTTGAATCTTCTCAATCCTGGATCCGAATTTGGATTCCTCAGAATTCGAATCTGTCATGGGGATCTATGATACAAAAAGTTAGAAATCAAAAATCTTAAGACGGTTTCTGTCAAACAATCGAGTATTTGAAACCGGGTTCGAATCTGCTGTACTGCTTTTACGGTGAATGACCGACTGAAAGTATTTTCTTGACGGTTTTCGATTAAAAATATAATGTTAAACTCCATTTTATTTTTTTCTTTCTATCTATATTAAGCAAACACTTCTACGAACGTTCATTGGATATTTATTTGTATCAATAAAAATTAGGAAAATATCGCCTGACTTGCGTCATAGCAGCTACCAACATGTGAGTGTGTGAGTGTATTTTTTTGTTTATTTGTTAAGCAGCTGATCAAAACTAGTTTAGATAAACATTCTAATAAGGATTTCACTGACTGATTTAGCTTGCCA
>KI422698.1:3623-54309 GCA_000473375.1 Anopheles culicifacies | reverse complement strand
GCCAACAGGTTGTTAAAATGTCTACATTTAAATTAAAATGTCTACAGCCAATTTTAAAATGTCTACATCGAATAAACTATTGGAGCCTGCATAGAGGGAAACCCGTGCTCAATTCTCTGCTCCACATAATGTAACGTTTTATGAACTATGGCGGCTCGTTTGGAGTTTTCTTTATGTACATATTGGCTATTCGCTTATGTTGTATCAAAACAGACTTCGAATTAAATACATTGTTCAAATGTATTTTGAACTTAACTGAATTGAGTAAACTCCTTTTTTTTCCTTCATGTTTGGCATGCTCTAAAGGGCACGTCTAAATAATTTGGCCTAGTTGTTAACACGTTACCAGGATTCGATTTAAGGCTGATTTACTCCATCCACCCCTACTTATGCGGCAAGTGTATTAACGTCTTCCGTCAACATAGTCCTATGCTTGCGTTTCTGGAGTCTTCTGAACCTCAGGATTATGGGGCACTTCGTCATTGTAATGCTCGGTGTTAAAGCTTCTCCTGTGACTCTTCGAAGCTGCGTTTCTTGTCCTGGTACCGGTTTCCACGTCATGCCGGGTCTCACGCTGGAGCATTTGGGATTGTGCTACGATCTCTTTTCTATTATTGACTGCTGGCGTAACTTAACCATCACCAGTAAATGGAATGAGACGACGTTTGCTTCTCTGTAGGTCCGTACGTTGGAAATATCTGAGAAATGCCTTTCAACGATGAGCACGTGGTCAAATTGGGAATAGTTCTGCTGTGGTGATCTCCAGTTGGACGCTGAAAGTTGCTATCGTCGTTTTAAATGCCTCCTGACGCCCGACTTGAATGTTTAAACCTCTGATCTCAACATTCACAGAGTTCGTACTCCCTCTCCAAGTACGTATAGAAGCTGTCCTTCTCGTCATCGGTGCTTCTAGTTTGCGGACTATGCTCAATGGTAGCGCTCATATTGAAGAACAAGATCTCTAGAGGTTGTAGAGTTATAGAAGCATAAGATATTGTAGGTGGGTCGCTAAGCCTCTCCCCCAACTTCTTGTCTCGTCGGAGGATCAATGCTTCCTAGCTTGTTAAAATCCTGTAAAAGCCAGGACAAAGATGTATTGAGTAGGTGAGGGATATGGAGCGCCTGTATAATCCTTCGAAGGTTCGAATCCCATTCGGGCCGTTCCCCCGTACGCAGGATTTGACTATCCTGCTGCGGGTATATTCAAGTCACGAAAGCCAGAAATGGCAGGATTAGACCTTTCGAGGTTGTAGAGCCACAGAAGAAGAAGTATCGAAAGGCTTCGGATCCAAATCTTACCAGTGCAGTATTACTACTCAACTAAATACCAGCTTACAGAGCTTTAACTTACGTAGATAGTAAACAAAGTCTTACGTAACGTGCTTGAACTGATGAAAGCACAGGAAAATATGGGAATTCTTTATCAGCTTTCGTCCGCTTAGATGCAAACACATATTCCAATAAACGCATTTGAGTTGAATTTTATTGGTATTTTCCTATCCTCACTATGGATGCAGTATGCACTTGCACTTTCTTACTGCTAACGCCACAACCGCCAAGCTCGGTTTGACACCTGCAGTCCAGAGCTCTGATTTCGACTCCTTCTCTGTTAACGTCCATGACCAACCAAGAAGCCAAAAATGAACTGCGAAGCATCCAAGCGATTTCCATGTGGCCTGTTAGCTCGATTGCCAATAGGTATTCCAATACAACAGCAGGGGGAATTGAAGAAAGACAAATTATTCGAACAATTTTCCACTACGAAGAAAAAGGGTACATTTGCTCGTAACCCCGGTGGAAAGCAACATTGCATTCATGGTATACTTTTTGTTGTTGCTTTGTACGCTACATTTCCTGTCGCTTTGCCATCGGAACGTATGACACGGAGTGTTTGGATCTTCGTTTGGGGATGGAGCTGCTCGCGAGAAGATAAATTAACCGCAAGATTTATTTTTAATTTCAAACAAAGTTCTGACGATCGTTTCCACTTCGAAGGCGAATCCGACCCGAAGCTGTCGTGACGATTGCATGCAGTTTCCGTGCGCTTCGGCCGTGCGTGTGACGAGTAGCAAAGAACTCGGAACGTTGGGTGTTTCTCCGTTTCCATCGTTTGGTCGCTGTTGCACACCGAAACGGCACATACATTAATCAACGCCGGAAAGCATCAACCTAGCCAGAGGCGTTAATTGTTCGGTAATAGGAGCATAATTGATTGCATTCGTCGACTTTTGGCTAAGTGGCTTATTTTGGGGCTCACAGCGTTCGTAAAGGGGCAGTGGGGGAATTTCGGAGTGTATGTTTTTGGGTAGTGGAGAGTGGAGTTGTCTTTGTCAATGAACCTTGCATGAATGAGTAGTAGCTGAGATAGTGTTACGGACGTATTTAATTTTAAGAAAATGGAATTGTTTTGACACTTGACATCTTTGTTGTCAACAACCAATCAATTATAAAGGCACCAATATTGCTAACCCGATCAACGGGAGCAACGTTTTGAATGCTATGCTATGTTTTTAAAATTCGGTGATAAAGCACTGTAAATAATTTTAAATAAACTTGTACTGAAGAAAGGTAGATTTGTGAATATCGAAGTATACAATTAATGTTAAAATAGAAACAATACTATCAGGCAACGATTTTCTATGACTGCAATACATAATTTATGTTTCGAAAGAATATTTTGATTTCCTCGAACTAGAAAACACCACATGGGGAAAACAATCTCATTTAAACCATCATTAGCTAGCAGAAGCCACATGACGAAATAGCCTTTAGATTCTAGCTAACGAAAATGATGTCATCGCAACCACAAATGAAGCATGACTTCCGATCCACTAGGACGATGACAAATGTGTTCGCCCGATATTTGGGACTAATGGAAATATTTGTAGCTCATCAAGGCGCTTCTGACGCGTGAGCGTTAGGATTCGGGAATTGGAGTATTCATGTTTTGGACTTTTTTTTTACGAATAATAGAAACGTTCAAATGCGTATATTAATGTTTGATTTTGTTTCTTCTTTCGTTTCGTATTGCCAAATATTTAAAAACTGCACGCTTCATCGCAAACGCACTCCCTCGATAGCGTAGAGACACGATGCGAAAGCATTTTTTGACATCCAATGATTTGTTGAGTAAGTAATTAACGAATCCTAAATACACTCTGAGAGTCGGTCCCATCCCCTCCATCACGAGCTTCCGAAACATAAGCCACCGGCGAGGAATGTGTGAAATGTACGGATCATTGAAATTTTCGAAAACAATCTGGCGCCATTCGTGGTTCCCCGGGTCCCATTCTACATTCAAGGGGCTAGGGATGATCTGGATGAACGTCGAATTTTAGACGGCACATGGGAATGAGTGATCGCTGAAATTGTTGGCTTTCTTCTTTGGCTGCGTAAAAGGGAGTATTTCACTGAGAGGGGTCGTTTCTCGAAGCTATTTTAATGAGATCTAGTGGGAAAACTTTGCGACGAGTAATAATTGCTAATGGGTTGGTTAAGATTGTTGGCTAAGACTGTTGAATATCTTGTTCTCCTTCATTTATGACACTCAAAGGGTGTTGGTCTGCCATTTCTAACTTCCTTGACTGGCACCATCATCAGCAACAGGTTAACTAGTCCTGCTTATGGTCTGCATGAGATTGTGATCCGGTTTCTTTCGTGTGAAAGACCGGCGCCACTACTCTCTACTCTAGAGTGTGTTACCTCTACATGTTACTCGCGTGTTATACATTTTCTAACTTAAATGGACATTTATTTTAAACAGCTATTAAACATGTAATTATGAAGTAATCATCTAATTTCATGCAATGTATAATATATTAGAGCAATCAAACAAACGTCAACACTTGCCGAGCAGAATTTGTTTTGGCTTTGATGCAGTAATGTATCCCTCCATTCGATAATTGATCCACCCAAGTCGGTTGTATTCATTCTGCCGCTAAACGCACATTTAACGCGTCCCCATCGCCCGATCATTCATGTCAAATAACTGTCCAAATATAACAAACTTGCCGCCATCGGAACGATAATGTTCGTTCAGATGTTGTCGTACCACACTGACTGCTGTCTGCCGGAGTACGGTGCATTGTCAGTCCGGAGTCATTTTTCAAATCCCAAAACGCATGTCCGATGCATCCCGCCGTAGTGTGTAATTGGAGAACATGAGCGGTTACAACGGAAAGCATGTTCTGCCGCAATGTCTGTTACCGTGTTGTAGCGCCGGTAAGTAATGTATGCCGCTGTTCGGAGTTTTCTTACTTGTATTTTTGAAGATGTTTGTCTTGTGTTACGGTAGGTGCTGTATGAATGAAGCAATTTTTGGAAAAATAAAGATAGATGACTCAGATTCAACATCAAATAATTATGAATTTTATGAATAACATTTTACTTATTATCTTTCAAAAATATTTTTGATTTATGTTTGGCATGTTTTCATTAAATACTGCCACAAATTTTAATATAAAAAATATTAAAACCCCGATTACAATCTTTAAGTATGAAAACTGCATGTCACAGTAAAACAGCAATCACTGTAGCTGAGCCGCATTCTAGCGTTGCATCCGTATTTCTCGTCGTTGCTAAGCATCACTGCTAATTGATTTATTATTATCATCAATCGTAATAGTGTAATCTAGTGGCGGTGGAGAGTGAATCGTTTGGGTGGGTTATTTATTCCATGAACCTGTTGACTGAATGATCGAATAACGTGAGATGTGTTTACTTTTACTGTATAATACTTTGAGTATTCGATTTTAATTGCTCACACAAAGTTATCATATTTATATCATCAATAATAATAACACATGTTCGTAGCTCCGCGTTTGTGTCATGAACGAAGGAAAGTAAACGATTTTTTTAAATATGTACATTGTACATCATATACTTTTTGCATAAATGATGCGTGACGGAAAGGTTCCTTCTCCAGGTACCTGATTCCAAATATCAAGCTGCCTGCCACATGCGCCACTAATCGATCTGATTTATTAGAGTACGTTCGAAGAAAAACAACGATTCGTGCAAGGGTTTTCCGGTCGAAGGCGTGAAAGTGATCTGCAGCAATCCATCGCCATGTTACGGTAAAGCAAGTATGTTACGCCTTCAATCTTGAACCTGTGGTCCTGCGCATAATTAGGGCGCACGCATTCGTTCACTCCATTCGGCGGTGGATCTCCTGATTCCTTAGAGGTCTGAGGGCAGACCGCTGAAATAAGAGTTTTGCCGGGTGCTCGTATGTCATCGTTTCATTAGTGGTGTTTAATTACAAACATGAGGATCGTTGTTTGTGGTTTGTGGATGATTGCTTTGGAAAACACGACAACCCTTCAAGTGAATGTTTTCTTTTAAATAAGGACCAGCCGAGAGATTTTTATTTTCCTTTGTTCTTCATTCTTTACAGCTGGGTAGTCAGTAGGTAGTCTACCAGGCGCCATTAAAATGCTTTTATTTAATAATAATTGTTAGTTTTTTAAAAATTATAATATTTACATGCGAGCATGTGGATTGGTGAATTATATTCTTTAATGTGTAATTGTATAAATTTAGCCAATAATTTATCAAAAACAATTTTTGTTCTCTATTTACAGGTTTCTCTTAAATTTCATTTACATCCGTTATATTGCATTTTTACAGTCTGATTTTAACAAAATTAGCGATAATCTCACAAAACGTTGCGTTATGCCAAAGCAATCTGAAATATGGCAGTGTTATGTCACATTGGGATACGTGAAGCCAATTATATAATTACGATCAGTGTGCTCAACACCTACTTCAGCCCCAATTAGGGCACATTTCTTCGAAAAGTGATGCACCTCGGTTAATAACGATGAAAAACAACAGCATACGAAAAAAGAAAACGTTTGCTTGCAAGGACATATTCTTCTGCGTTCGTGTGCATAATTTATGTTGGTTTAGCTGCTTGCGTAGACAGCGTTGTAACTGGATCATACTGGAACCTGCACTTTATGCCGGCGGGTGAGTGTCCTCTTCCTAATAGATGTATTTACACTTTTTTCATCATGCTTTGCTCTAGCTCTAACTGTATCTACTTTCCACCGGATTTGGTTGATTTCATTTTGTACCAATAATTTACCTCATCTTGTACGTTCCTTGATTCCTCTGCACTGGGTGCAATGTTTCCATGGTTCGATTCCGAGGAAATCATAACCACATTTTCCCTTACTTCATATTCCTAAATATTTCTCCATAATCACCATGACTGTCAACATGTGGCATGATCTTTGCTCGTTTAGTTAAGTTTAGCATAAAAAAATGAATAAATTGACCAAATCGTGCACACGATTCGAGTGTGTTTCTTAAGAACGAATGGGAAGGAAACAGAGAAATAGAGATGATTTTCGTATGGAACGGAACACGCTGGCAACTTTCTAAGCGCCTGTTCCAGTTCCAGTTCACCAGGCATGATTAAAATGCACTGAGAAGTGTGGAGGGTAGTCATTAATTAAAATACTCTAAAGGGAGTAGAATCAAGAGTTTAGATCGTCGAGGAGTTTGGTGATGAAAAGTATTGGAAAATTATAATTATTTCGATGGAAATAGGTTCTTGTTAATAAAACATAATTTGTTGCCTAAACATACACGTTTAGTTAGAATATGAATGCAATAAACTAACACTTTGCCAACTAAAATCTCACCCAATCATTAATCATGAATTTTTAACCTGGGTTCAAACAAATTCGAATGAAAAATACACATCGCAGTAAAATAATACGATCCGAATGAAATGTGTTGCTCCAAATATAATAATACATTCAATCGTGTAATTGTTTAATATTTCCAATCACAAGCAAAATCATTAAATTGCCTAGTGGTAAATACATTCGTCAAAAGATGCATGCAGCGGTAGTAAACTTGTGCGATGCAGATTATCCGTGCACAACAGTATCGTTACTCTAAAATGGCACACATTAAAGCAATTACGAAAATATTTTAACGAAACCGTTCTCATACGCGCATTGCACCCTTGTTTCCCTTGCCAGGATGTGCATGGTGGACACAAGCGAGTGAATATCGTTTGATTAACTGGGTGACAATTTATGTTGAGCTTGTGGATTTGTAACGCTCGCGCACGATGTACTATGCTGCTGCACAGCGAGCGTTACAGCGTAATGGGACAGGATGTTTGACAATTTATATCATTCGCATAAATCATCAAGTCTTTAGAGAGCAAAACAACTCTGCATCCATTCACCACCGCAGTATACCATTAGAGCCGGTGTCAGGCAAATAATTTTGCCTAGTCCTTCTACTGGCTGAAGTAGAAATTCGCAGAAATGAAGTAATTACCCGCACACTTAACGGTACCCCGGGATTGCATTGTTGGACGAGCGATCGTCGAAACGCACCATAAGCGCAACGGTCGTTTCGCGCGATCACACGTTACTGCCAGTGGTGGTGGCAGTGATATCTTCATTAGACGTACCTAATATCCTAATTAAACGTCCAAAATGTGCTAATACATCATGGGGCGGATGCATAAATTATCGCTAATTAAATCATACCTCAGTTGAGTACGCTGGTCAGTACGGGCTTAAACCAGTTGTTCGCTTGATGATGTAAAATAATTTATAAACGTCAACGAATTTTCTACTTTAGTGTCATAGTCAATGTGGTGTGTCTATATTTTTCTGCTCTACACGAGGTAGTACTTAATTTAATCAATTTATTATCGCAAAAAATACGCAGCGCAATTTGTCTGCACGTTACCAATGTTCTTACTGTTTAAATTTCAAGATGGTTGTGAAAACAATGTTTTGGTCTTTAAGAAAATAAGGACATCCTTGGAATGTTGCCGAAAAAGTGACGGATTTTCTAATTTGAGAAAATTAGCATCCATGATCGTGGCGCTAGTTCTTTTCAAAGCTGTACGGAGGCGTATTTATTGGTCAAAGTCCAAAAGAAATATTACAGAACCATGTCGGAGCGTAACATGCTGATTGGGTCGTTCTGTCCTGTATGGTCATGGTAACGATCTTTCGTTTCTGGCTTAATGTTGCCAATGAGGAGAAAAAACGGTTTGGCATCGGTTTCGTTGATTGACATCAGAAAATTGACATCAGAAAAAATGTCTTTATTAATTTGGTCCCGCCAGAACACTTGGAGCTGCCTTTAGGGGTGTTAATCATTCTTTTGAATGTGGTACAGAAGGCGGATGATAGGTGTAAAACGGAAAAGTTTATAGTTGCCTTCATTTATGATAAACGGAACATTAACTCTCATGTGTATATATTTAACTTATATTTTTTTGTACCGTAAGAAATGATAAATTATTCCCGAAGGCATTTTAGAAATTGCTGATGATAGTTGCTGGGAGATTTTCGTCAATAAATCTTAAGTACTTTTGCTTTTGATTTTTCGATTACTGTTTCGAATTAAGTCAGTGGTGGGATTTAAAACTAAGCGGCCCTAAGTAAAAATCATAGTTAGGATGCTATAACTAATTTTTATGTCAAAAATCATAAATAGGAGTCAGTCAACACTTGGAACTGCATGTGATAATTGCGTCAATTGATACAGCATCTTAAATATCTTTACTGAATGTGCAATATAAGATATTGGACTGCGTGCTCAGTTAAGTTATGTATTATTACATATCGGCAACTTCGATAGATGAGTTATGAAATTTGTTGATGTAAGGATAATGATAAGTCACACCCGGCACAATATTGAGTTTAAAAGATTTCGATGTCATCGCATTTTCTATCTTTTAAAATACTCAGAAGGTAAATCCGTTCTTCTGAAACTAACAATTCATATCCTTCTTATCTCTAACACCCTTGCATAGCCAATGCTTCAAAAGTCAATTATTTATATTGTTTCACTACTTGTTTCACTGCTTATGATCTCGACAGTTCTACTGAGCATGTATTGAGATTCGGGCACTGCTTTCCAAAATGCAACTACATCTTTTGTTCTACAAACTTTGCACTCAGCAAGCGTGTCACGAATAGTCTACAGAAATCATTGCTGATCTTTAGTAGACAAATCCGGCTAAATAAAGATGCATTGACAAAAGAGTGGTAAAGGATTACGGGATTCCCGATTCCTTGCTATGGTTCAGCCTGAGAAGCTGCATAGCGCCACTTGTTTTAGCGAACGTAGCTGGATAGTTTTTGTATATAAAATAATCTAAAATATTGGCTATACTTTCAAGACTTATATGTAAATATACAATGTTTTGCTTAGTCTATGTGTTGAAAAACTCTCATCTCGTTGTTAAATAGCTATCGTCGTTAAACAGTTAGTTATTGATATTAGTATACACAATTTTTGAGTTGATTGTTTAATTATAAATTATAGTGGCACAAGGTAATTTAAAAACTTTTTCTAGTTTATTAACCGGGATTTGTTAACACTACATAATAAATAAAACACAGAGTAATAGAATTATACAATACATGAGACTTTTTTTATAAATAAGAAGAATACTCCTTAAAACTTCTTTGTACTTGTTTGTCCTTGCCGATTCAATTTTTTTGTTCTTGTATGACGGCCTGGCCGTATTAGAGACCGATTAAATTTATCAATCGCAAAACACAACAAAAACGAATGAAGGACAAATATCGTAATGCATAATTATTTCTGTAATTTCTGTAATAAAGAATTTGGAGACTTTTAACGAGTTGATAATAAAAAAAAAATGATGGATGTTATATATGGCAGCATTATACATCTGAAAACTACGAAAAAAATACCACCATGGCAGTTCAGCACATTGCGCCATACCTGAGTATAAATAAAACCGTAATGTTATAAAAGGATTTTTGGTATTGCAATATTTGCAACAATGTGTGAGTTAATTAATATTATTTAAGCAAAACTAATGAACTGATGGTACTTTTGCTAGACGGAAGCGAATTACAAACATTCATTAACAAATAAATCTTAAAACTAAGTATTAAACGCTCCAATACTTTTTTGAGCTGAAAATCTTCGACAAATAAGGCCCTTCCTGTTTAAAAACAACCAATTGTTCGTTATTAGAAAGTGTTAAATCTCCATTTTAACGTTCAATTTTGATGCATGTCCTTTCTATCGACTAATTTTACGGCATTATATTTGTTCCTACATGATGCTATGACTAGTCATTAACGTCTCATCTTTTCTAAATTGCATTAAAATCTTAGCTCCAGAAAGAATGTTAAGAGCTAGACAAGCGGATTGTATTGTGGTTGTTGATTTGAACGTTTTTGCAACATGCTATGATTTGAAATACATTTTTACATGATGATTTATCAACTAAGAAATACTTTAAGATAACTCTTTTGCCGATCATTAAATGTTTCTTATTGTTGTTAATTTATTTTTCATGATCGATGGTTAACCTATGTCGCCGGTTTTCGAACGGACAGGACCGAGGTTCGAATCGCATTCGGGCTGTTCCCCCGTATGCCGGACTGACTTTCCTGTTGTGGGTACATTCAAGTCATGGAAGCCAGAAATAGCAGGCCAAGACCTCTCGAGGTGGTAGAGCCAGAGAAGAAGAAGAACGTTAACGTATGTTTCCTTGGGAAGCTATTAGGTCGGCTAATAAATCGAGAGCTTTCGAGTGTTTACGGCAATGTTGCTCTAAGCGAAACAAGGTGTCGGGATTAGTTTCGGAGCTTTTGAAGAGGTGATTCCGCCGTAGAGTATCCTCAGCGTGAAGGAAGGCCCAAAACGTTCGCCAACGAAGAATTGACGGCTTTACTGGAGGAAAATGAATGCCAAACGCAAGAAGAGCTTGCAGCCGTGCTTGGTGTAACTCGTCAGGCCATATCATCACGGCTGAACGCGTTAGGAATGATACAGAAGAAGGGTAAATGGATACCACACGAATTGAAGCCGCGGGACATTGAACGCAGACTCGTCATGTGTGAATTGCTGGTCCAGCAGCACAACAGAAAGGGGTTCCTGCACACAGTAAAGGGAGATATACCTGCTAGACTACTTAAATAGATGTTAACGAAATGGAGGTTCAATTCAAACACTTTAGATACAATGGGCTAATGTTTACATTTTATTGATTTTATTGATTCATAGTTGCAAACAGATGTTTATTCAAATGCGAACGTTAAGCGATAATAAAATAGGTCCTTCCTATGATTGTTCAAAATTCGATTCATTTGAAAAATCAAGCTTGCTGAATGTCTATCTAGTCATAAGCCGATAAAGTTAGTGGGGTATGCAATTCACATTACACATTGCAGTCCCTCCAGGCGCAGTGTTGTGAAAGCTTTGATACAGCGGTTCGGTGGATACAGCGGTGCGATTATTTATTTCATTTATTTATTTTCCATTCTGTCGGCTATGTAGCCGTATATTTCAGCGATACGACTAAAATATTAGAGTTTTCATAAAAATATTACATTTTCTCAGTTTTTCGTTTTTGATAAAATTTTTCGGTTATTTTTTTTTCATCTTTATTTATTCAAAAATATTATTTTTTCTTACTTCGTTTATTTTGTTTAAGATTAATTCGGAACATTTCAATATTGGTTTTGAAACCCTAAAGTAACTATTTTGGCTATTGTGCAAGACTGTAGTATTTGTTATTTGCTGGCAAGATTTTTATAAAACAAAGCACATCATTAAACTTTAAATAATGTGATAAATTTGGCAATATCCATTTTCAGTTACAATGTTTTTTGTTAGGCTACATTTGTAAAGGTAAAATAAATAAATGTGTACATCCGTATGCTATCGCGTAATAGACACGAACAACCGATTTTAACTGGTAAATGCTGTCGTGACGTGTTTTGCAAGTGAATGAACCAGGTAGCTTCACCAACCGTTTTCTCTTTTCTCTATTTATATGAAACCAAACTTATATAGCTATATGTTTGTAGCTTTTGTTCTTGGGGACGTTTTAACTACTGTTAAGAAATAGCTCACTCAAAGCTTAAATGCATCTAAAAAGCTTCTCTGGATTTCAATTTGTTGACGTTTGCATCGTTCCCTCAATTCCGTGTCATAGTTTTTTTTTATTCCTCGCCACTTTATCACCCTGCGTACAATTTTTGACGGTCACAATCAAGGCGAACGGATTTATCGTCTAACTAGAGCGAAATGGTGCATGTGTGTATGGTTACGCATGTTTGCTGGAATAATATTTACCACCGTCCCCGTGTACAGTACCAACGCGTGATTTGATGTTTGATGTCTAGTCACACGTGAGCCGGTGGGTTCTAGCGCGAGTGGGAAATAGGTTGTACTTTAGTGCCATTATTATTCATGGCGATTGTATCATGACGAGCGACTGTTTACTTCAATTCCAAAACACTGGGTACACAAACTAACATGGAGGAAATAAACGATCTTCCTAGTGGGGTGTTCTAGAGACTTGCCGTTTTCGTTCAATGATCGTCGTCGATCCTTGAAGTACCCTTCAGAGGCTCTTAACTCGAGCAGGATCTCCGAGCAGTGGCACCTTTGCTCTGGCTGCGTGAAACCTATCATAAGTGTCGTGGATGAAGGTGAGGTGCGCTCTTTTCGGAAACCGGACATGGACAACAACGGAAGGAAGCTCGAACCCGAATGGATACAAAGCACAATCGCACCGCTGATCCGGTTGACCTTAACGTGCCGGCATCCCCACCATAGTTTATGTGTGTATGTATACATGTACATTTTTACTTATCGACGGCACTATTTTGCCAAATATAGTCATGTATACGTTTATTATATTGTACTGTTTTGTCTCGCCCAAGGCTATGGACGGTTATTGTTATTTTTCGGCAAGACGCGGTAAGATTTTCTCAAAGTCATCATTTATTGAAAATGTCGTATTGTGCGTTACAACAAATATAAAATTATATCAATTACATGTTTAAAAAATTATTTAAAACCGAGTGGCGGTATTGTTAACAATTGCATATTTACATACTTACAAAATGCCATTTCAGTATGCGTAATATTATTTCTAAATAGAATGCCAAGGAGCTCCGTCACACCTTCGAGATTGTACTGTGTGTGATTAGTACATAATAAATTAACGCATCTTCATCACTACGTATAAAGCCGTAGCAATGAACTGTTCCTTCAGACTTGAGGGACGATGTCATCCTGAACCTACCCAACGGAAGGACCACCCCGATCGTCAAAAACACTTGGTGTTGTATATTTTCTACTTTAAGGCCATCGGTGTTTGCTGGTTCTTTTTCAAGACCAGACCGCTCTGCTAGTACTATTTATATGATTTATATTTACTTCCCTTCCCGTGGCCTCCGGAGTGTATCGTTCTGCTGTGGGAGGGAATCTTCTACTCCCGTTAGATTACCCGGTGATGGTGTGGCATCGTTCCGTACATTTGACGGGCGAAGGTCATCATCAGTCATAAATTTTAGACATGATGCTGTGGATGTGCCCTAGCGATGCAAACACGCCTATGACCGCTGCTGACAGTTCAAGGGATGATCTTTTGATTCTTGATAGGTGCGCAACTTCTAGATTCTTCGGTGCGTTTGTGTGCTTCTGAAGCAAACAAAGTATGTTCCGAAAGTTCATCGATTGATCATGCTGGAGAACAGTTGCCCGACCATGAAGAAGACATCAAATTTATACTTTGCTTTCTTTCATTTTCATAATATTTTCTTTCGATTTTCACCTCAACATGCGACCAGGAATTGATGCTCGTAGACAAGTGCCTCGTCGGTTGTCATGTTGACATTTTACTAGTGAGTGACATTCAGCCCCCACTGACACACAGTAACATGCTGAGACTGCATTTGCTGAGGGTGAAACTATTTTCAGATTATGCGGACGCAACCTCTGGGTAAATTTTGGATGAAGGACAACTTGCAGAATCCGCGTTAATCCGCGTCCCTTGCTGCTGGGCCGCCGAACGAACAGAGCAATCCTTCATCTGGCAGATGACGCGACTTCAGAATGTAGGTCAATGGGGCTGTGGAGCAGTACCGCTTACCACCCCTTTTTTGTAAACTGACTGTTGTGATTTACGAGTATTTGAAAGGTAGTGGAAAAAGAGGAGCAGCAGATTAAGGGTACATTTCTCCACCAGTGACGGTCACCCGTTGTTAATCGTTTTCTTTAAATGGGATTTAGAAAATTTATTAAATTAGTACCGGATTAGTGAGAGCAACACACTGCTGAAGCCGGTGACTTAAATGGGACAATCCAACATTCCCAGAAGAAAGAGGTGCCTAACGTTACGTAACGTTGCTTTAGTTCAAACTGGGCTGGGCATTCTCACAAATGCTATTGCATAAACGATTACAAAATAGTTCTTTTTGGAGTTATCCATGTGCAACTTTTTTTATATAACATTCTTCATGGACGGGTATAGTATGTGACCTTCCGTGAGCATTTGCCTTCCTGCTTCCGATGTGTGTCAAGGCTTTCGAGTGGCTTTCGTTTATTTCCTCATCAAACTACGCGTAAAAAAGATATATTTTTAGAAGTACAATATTGTCATTGGCCTCCTGTTTGCCATCAGCCAGGGTCATTGGATTCCTACCGTCACTTAAGAAACATTATCTGTTTTCAAAACTCACGGATAAATAAAAAAAACAAAGTTACCATTGAATGTTCTTGCAAACCGACATCGTTCTTCATACAACATGGTGTAGTTAATTTCGGATCTGCAATAAATTCTCGTGTCAACAACATCAACAAAGCGGGATGGTAAGGTTAGTAGAAAGTTTCTTTCGTTTCATCTTTTGGTTTGCTTCGACGATAGGTTAAATACACCTTCTACTACATGTATAAAATACTTTCATTCCTGTATTTCTGTTTGTTTCGTACACATTTTCCAGTACACCGTTTTATCATATAAAAGCTAAGTTGCGAGACACTCGTTTCCGCATGAGCCGCGTGTTGCCGATCTTCGGCTTAAAACCGTTCTTAAAATTAGACAAATAATACACGTGTTTGCTCGTTGCACACCGCAAGCAAAACATTGCACTTTGCTGCTGTACGTATAAATATGTCTAGCTCAAGCGCGGCACCACTCTAGAAAACTTCGTCTGTTCCTTTCGGCGCTTGCCATGCGTGATAAGATCACTGGATACAGTATCGTAGTTACTGCATTGCTCATACACTTAGCTTCTTTTGCTGCCTGTCTGTTGTTGCTTAACGTTATTATGCGGGGATGTTTAACAAAAGAAAAACAATGATTATTACAATTATCATAACAGAACGTATCGAAGGAAACGTATTATGGAGGAGAGGATAATTGAGGGAGGTAATAGGAAGTAGGAAGAGGACAGAGGAAATGTCTCCATAATTAATATAATTAATAAAGTACTTATAAGATAATCCGTTTTCCTAGTCTGTCTACATTTCGTTTTACGAGTGAAATTTCGATCCGTTAGCAGATCGAATACTATTGAATATTTGCTCATCCCGGATCATATTCATTGCCATTGTAGGTACTATTTTAAAAATCGATCCTTACAGTTGACGATGAAGTAGATGCCAGGAGAACAGTTTATGTTGCATTCTTCCCAGCGCCTGTATTGTCTATTTCTATCCGTCTATTTATGCATGATTGATACGCGATTGTAGAGAGGGAAAAAAACGTAATTAAGCAGAACGAAAACCATGATTACTATACTCATTACGAGACCATACTAAACTAACTGTCATAGCAGCCACTTTTAAACGTTAATGCCTTTACACTGCAACAGCACGAAACGTGTGATTCCTTTCCATTCGCAAACGTGACCCTACCGAACGCTCGATCCGTGAAGTTTGCCGTGATCATGAGCACGACGACGCTACGAACGATGATAACGTGGAGCTGCTCATTTACTGACGGAAGCCAGGAAGGAAGAATACATCCTTACTACGGAACCAACCATCATGCGCCATTTTGTGCAATACTACGTCAAACCCATATCGGACATGCAATACAACACCGATAGTAACAGCCAGACACGGAAAGCAAACCCGCGTGTTAAGAGCACTGCTGGTAGTAATTATTATTAGCAGGTTTTCCTTAACTTCCACGCTAGATAGTACCGTTGCATGAAATCGGGGTACTTGCCCTTCCACCTGAAGGCTCCAAAGTGCTACCACCCACTAATGAGAAACAGTTGATAGTAACGAACTTCATCGAACTATCCTCCCTTCCATTCCTCGATCGCTTTCGAACCATAATCATTTATCAAAATGAGGTCTGTACCTATGTTTTCAGCTGTCATAGGTGATCTTGTGAGAAGTACGAAAGCAAATGTAGCTGCCGTAACCATCAACAATATGCCAGTGGCTCTTTGAGGCTCCTAAATCACCACCGAAAACCAACCCTAAACCTGCGGAACATCAAACAAATTCATTGTTCCGAATGCTTAAGCCACTAAACAGTGGAATATCGAGACTTCCTTCATGGCCATTTTCCTTCCGTGCCAATGCGTCGATCGGCTGGCTAGTGAAATGCGGTCGTTAATCTTTGTTTTTTTTTTCTAGTTGTTGTATACCTGTTCACCGCCGCTACTAACACGATTGCTCAGTGTTGTTGCTTTACAACGTCTAACAAACCCCATCGGCCGAAACGTTCCGCGAGTTGATAATTTCACTTCCTATGGTTGGAGTCTAGGCACTCGCCTTCTTTCTTCATTTCTGGCGAACTAGTAGATGTTGTCTTCTTCACTCTTTTTCTGACTTTGTGTATGTGTGTGGGGAAGCACATTTTCCACACCATCGAATACGGAGCAATGAAAATCAAAACCTAACGAACCGTTGTCGTGAAGTTGTCCGGTCGTCTAGCAATCCCAAGAGGGAAGCTAATGCGCTCGTGGACCGGAAATTAAGTCTACCGAGACGGCGCTGCACAAAATTGGGAAGGAATTGGGTAGCAGGGAGATTGAAGATATAAAAAATTAACCATTTGTATCACGTTACCCGTTACCGCATTGGGTAGCATGTGCAATTTATCAAACATGCGGGAGAGAAAACGAATCCATTTAGGAATTGGGAAGTGTATTGCTTTTCATTTTACCGGTGATCGTGAAGGTGCAGCTAATGTCAAGTCATGCTTTCATTTTGGCTAATACCATTATTTACCATCGACACCTAGTGGGATACGGTTTTGGATAATTATACACTTCATCTGACACATGTATGGTTTCCAGCAGCTTGTGTCACTCATCAATGCTCAACATGGTGCTATCAATTAGTACCACTTTACAGCAATCGTGTGAAAGCTTTAATGGTGACAAAAGTATCCCTGTGAGGGTGAGTGCAGTTGGGACATGACGAAAATAAAACATGCATCTTATCCACCAACTGCTATGTTAAACCTGTAGAACCATCCGCAATTTCAAGTAGGTCAAGGTCCACGAACTACCAGTTTATCCGATTTCGTAGTTCGTAGGTTATTGAAAAACCATTCAATAACTAAAGCACAGTACATGACAATCTCCTGTAGAGTGAGAACTTCACCAGGTGGTATAGTCGATGAAACAAAACTTGACCTATCCAACCAGATGGACAGGATCCTTTTATCCACTACGTTCGGCATCGTCATAACCCGTTCTGCTTGCGTACGATTCGTTCACGTCGTTCGGCGTTCGGTTCGACTGGTCTGTTCGCTACTCTTGTTTCTTTCTTCTTCGATGCAAAATGGGGCAAAGCTGCTAAACCTAAACCTTATTATTAGCTTCAGCTTAGTACTAACCCTTAGTGTTTCTATTCTTAGCCTAACTACTAAATTTCTAATCCGACGGACTATCGTTCACATTTGATCGCTTTTGATCGAGAGTTTTCAAACTCATGTCACTCGACCGTACTGCACTAAAACAAACTTAAGCTCTAAAGCTTTTAAGCAATAAAATGGAAAACCAAAAAGAAAGGAGGATAACTTATTAACGCGTCAAAAACAAAAAACAGTGAATAAATAAAACCTTTCGACCAGCATTCCGAAAAACTACCGCTCTGGGCAACAGTGGCGTGAGACAAGGTCATGTAAACGATTGAATATATTGTGATCGTCGTTTGGGGCGCAAAGTAAACAAAATATCTTGAGTGGCTTGGCATAGAGGGAGGAATAGCGTAAATTGAAACCTTATCGTAGCCACTCATGAGGAGAGAGGGAAGGAAAGATCGTAAGTAACGACCGAAGATCATTAGGGAGTCTCACCTAAATAGCAAAAAGTGAAGGTGCTGATGACGCATACCTTGAAAAAGTGAGGTTAAGTTCTTGCTTAAGTCACAGGCACGCGATTCTTAAAATAAGTTCAATGAAATCTTTCTCTTTCCTAAGCAACCCTTCGATTGGCGAGGGCTTGTCGGGTGTGAAACGATCGCAATGTGAACAATTTGTGTGTAAACGATCGACACCAATACCAAGGTACGAAACTGAACGAGAAGCTGCTGCGCCGCCGATCTGGGGAGCGCGAGATGAAACCCTACCCATGAAACGTCTGTGAGCGGTCTGCGTTTGAGGAACATTGCAAAAAAAACCAGCACTAACACTGTGTACAGCTGTGTCGGTCGTCAGATTGTCTGCGCACGTTTCTGTCTGACGCTCGGCCGATACAACTCACGAGTCGTCTGACAACTCCACGCACGCATTTACTCGCCCCAGCTATCTCTCTTGCTCGTTGGCTCTCTACCCTGCTCGGTCTAAGAGCTTGCGCAATACCACCTCGCCTGTTTCGCATCGTGGCGCTCAACTTGCTGCGAACGACACAGTGCGCAGTGAGAGAGCGAACGAGAGAAATATCTGGTGTGCGAATGCAATCCTACCATGGGGCGCTAATCTAGGCCACCAGCTGGCATAAGTGAAAGTGATTCAACTAGAGCCCGCACAGAGGCTTGTTCTGGACCCCTACGCACCGTGCCGGCTGAACGAAGAGAGGGAATGCTGAACTGTCGAAATGTCATACTGAACCTAACGCTAACGAGTGATGATCACACAGTATTCCTCCGTAGAAACCTAACAGAAATGATGAACCAACGATGTGTACAGACGATTTTCGAGAAAGATGAATCAGAATACTGCACAAAGGAAGGCAATGCTATCGATCACGACTCGGTTAAGCTGGTGGCACAATCTGCCCGATGCGACGAGTGCGTGTACCGAAGCCCTTGCTGCCATCCGGTCCGATTGGAGTGCGTACGACGGCTTCATTGGCGGACGTTGGCAGAATCGTGTTGCCCGCGTTGACATGGTTACACAGGATGCTTCCGGCGCGCGACCGTGGCCCGGAACACTCAGAGCCGATGGAGATGCGTCGATCATAGCCGGAATCGGTCGAAATCTTGCGGCCATTGTAGTACTGATCTGAACCGTTGGACAGCTTACGCAGCGGATCGAATCCACCGGAAGAGTACTTACGCGGTGAAATGTTGGGACTTCCGTCTGTGTGGTAGCCCGTAATTGAACCGGACGAGAACTTGCGATCGTACCCGCCGGTAGAGTCCATGGAGATACGACGCTGTAGCAGATGTCCCTGCTGTTGTTGCTGAAGCAGTTCTGGTGAATTGGCGTACTTACGGTCGAAGTTGGAGCCAACCGAATACTTGCGAGGTGCTGAATGCACCGGTGTACCGTGCTCCGTAGAGCACTGGGACATTCGACGATACATCAGATCAGTTGAACACTGCGAGATGCGACGGGTACTGCACGAGCAAAAGTCCGAGCAGTTCGATGAACGTCGTGACGATGGCACTTCCGAGCAGGCGGACGTTCGCCGGGACATACCTTCCGCGGGCACGGATGAGCAAGCCGACGTACGGCGCGACATTTCACCGCAACTCGAGTAACCTTCCGAGCAGCTGGAGAACTTTCTTGAAGCATCCGATCCGAGGGAATAAGCGCTGGAGCGGCGTTGCTGCTGCTGAACTGGTGGAGGCTGGTAGCATTCGTAGGCATCGTTGCCAAATGAGTACTTTCGTGGCTGAGGCGAGTGTGGTACCATGTACGGCATTGGTGGCGATTGCTGCTGGTGCTGGTGCGGATCCTGCTGCAATGGGGCTTGCATCGGCTGGCTCATCATCGGCAGCATCTGATGATGATGGTGATGGTGGTGATGGGGAGCTACTTGTTGTTGTTGCTGATAGATCGTACCAACCATCATGTCCGACTTGGGATAGAAGCCTGATCCGCGACGCATTCGGAAGCGATCAAAGCCTTCACCACCACGGCTCCTCTCAATGTCATGACCTGCGGCTACCTTATAGCTCTCAACAAACTTCGTAACGTTAGTGGCCTTCTTGCCGGTCTTCTTTTTCGGTGCGACCAGCTCCAGCACAACAAACTCCGTCATTGCCTGCGCCCGTCGGGCTGATGCGGATTCGGTGAACTCTACTAGGGCACATTCATTCTGTTGCAGCTCCGGATGCTTGTTAATAAACTGGCGAACATCAGCTGGAATGGGACCACCCGGACGGAGTACGCGAATCAGCGATATTTCACCGCACTTTGAGAATAACTCCGACACCTTCTCAACTGTGTACTTGTCGTATGGCAGTCCTGTAGCGACGACAGTGCGCGACGGAGTAGTTTCATCGTGCTCGGGCAACGGATCCAGACGACGGATCTTTGTGCCCAGGTCATTCACCTCGATCTTCACACTTTTGCGCTTGATCGCGTCCCCCACCACACGCCAGTCCTTCGTCAGCTGACGGACACGCTTGAAGCTAGACACCAGCTTCAGACTGACAAAGCCTTCCTTGTTGCGGCGTACATGTTTCAGCAAAAATGCATCCTTGAGGATGTTATCGTTGGAGAAGTAGAACTCGACTTGTTCAATAATCCGCTCGCACATCTCATCGTCCGGGATCTCGAACGCACCATCCTCCGTGTCTTCCTGTGTGCCGGTTTCATTCGCACCCTCATCGGTGGACTTTTTCGTAATTTCACATCCCGAATCCTTCGCCGCGTCATCCGACGAGCCAGCACCGGCATCTTCTGAGTGCTGCCGGAGTTGTTGTTGATGTTGTGGCAACTCGCTAGAGCTTCTGCGATCGTACGACAATGACACGTCGCTATCGATCGAACTGATTGATTCCTTCGTGTCGGAGTGCTTCATGTTACGGTCCTGATCGTCTTGATCGCGCATAAACATCTCGTCCTCATCATCAATATCTTCATCGTCATCCTCCTCGTCATCGTCCTCCTGCTCGTCATCGTCGTAGATGCCGTAATCGTGCACCTCCTCCGCGCCATGATGATGATGGTGACGATGGAAGTGCTGCTGGGGACTGCTGTTTCCTGGCTCATCTAACTGCAAATGTTCGTCGGCCAGTGGTTCCTCGCGCATCAGTTCCTGATGTTGCAAGAACGTATGATTGTCCGTCATAAGAGGAGACAGTGTGTCCGGTTCCTCCTCGGCTTCTACCGCTTCCTTAGCAGCAGCACCTTCCAGCGCAATCGTTACATTCGGCTGTGGCTTTGCTTCTATCGGGTTGATGACTTCTTCTTGAGCAGCAGTTTCTATCAAAGACTCAGACTTCGGCACGGAACTTTCACTTTCTTTCTGGTCCGTGGCGTCAGTCATCGTAGCTGTTTCGATCATCGTTCTCACCGCCGGTGTGGTCTCCGTTTTAGTCGGAACGATATTTTCACTGCTGGAACCACTGTCACTGTTACTGACGGTTTGCGTTGCCATTTCCGCCTCCGTTGTTGTGCTTGGCAGCACTAGATTCGTTGCTTCACTGGACGATACTGTCGACGTCGTCGTCGTTTTTGTGTCGGCCATACTGGTTAGTTTCGGCGCCCGGTACTGTTTACTTTCTTCTTCTCTAATATGGCTAATATGGCTTCCTCTTGTACGATGTAGAGGCGAGTTTTGTCACCGTACGTTGCTTTCGTAAGAGTTTCAGTTAGTTTCGGCGGTACACTCCCGAATGAAGGCACTGTTTTGTTTTCCTTTAATGTTGCTGTTCGTTGGTTTTGGATGTTGTATCGATCGGTGCACTTAGTGCGGTCACCTGTTTCTGCTGACTTCTGCTAATCCAGTCTTGTTAGGGGGGAAGGTGGAAGTGAGTTGGTTCCGTTCGACGGTGACTCACTTGATATTTACAGTAAATTTACAAACGCGAACACCTACACCGCGACATAGATTGTACAATTTTTGTTTCTTACACAGCCTGTTTTACAGCTATCACCGCTCAGTCTGTAGGTTTTTGATTGCCTCGATAAAAGGAGTTCCGAATCCAGCAGATCCTTTACCAAACTTAATTCTTCTAATTGTTCTATGTGAACTCGGGATTGGAGATAGTTAATATGTCTGATGAAGCAATTGCTTAGCCAATCCCACTAATGTTTGCGTAAATAGACACACACAAACACAGATACTCGCGCACAAATTTTCGACGTTTGTCCTGTGGTGCACAATTATCGTACTGAAATGATTTGTTAGCTTTGCCGTGTCCTTACTACTCGCACTATGTGTATGTGATGTGATTTTCTCTTTTCACAGTCTTCTGTACGTGCGCACGTATTCACTACGCCGTTACTCCGACGATACAGCGATGGTGTGCTCCCTTTCACTGCGACGCTACCAAGATTTCATGCCCGACGATCGCCCGTTGGCCGTCTCGTGAATACGGCGTTAGACTTTCTGCAGGCGCTCTTTCACTGACGGTTGTTTCCACCGGAATTCAAGTACTTTCACAATTGCCGCACACACTGGCGTGCCCTGCGTGCATGCACTCGGTCTCAGGTATTGAAGTTGGGAACGATTCAAGACCACGTTTAGAGCAGACGGTAGTGCATGGAGGATGGCAAGGGCAAGGGCGATAAACGTAATATTTTGCACTGCAGAGATAAAATGGTGCAACGTTTTGTGATTTCCCAAACTGTGTGGCGATGGAAAATGTTACTTCTTTCACTATGGATTTTCTACACGGCAACGGAACTTTGAAGCAATTGGTACGTGCCTCGAAGACTTCCAGTACATGAAATTCCGAAAAAAAAATACGCGTAATCCACTTGTTTTCGAGAATTTTCAAACAATTTAGATCAACATCTGTTCCGAAAAGATCACTTCTTGCGAAGAGCAAAGTCCCGTTTACGAATGTCACTGATATTACCGAAAATCGAGATTGGTCGTGGTTGCTTTTCGTTTGGACGTGGGAGGTCCTATTGTAACTGGTAATTTCTATGGATGCTCAGCTACTGCCACCTTCAGTACTTTGCGCACATGAAGGACCTAGCTTTCTCCGTACCACACCGTATGTGAAGGCTTCTGCTAATAACCCGCGTAGAGCTGTTTCCTAACGTTAGTTGCAATGTTCATTCACGGTGGCTTACGGCGTGCCCGAATGTTTGCTTCTCTTCAACAATCAACACTTAATCGCGCACAGGCACTCGATCAGCACCGGTTTGCCCGTTTCGGTAGTTCGTCCGTACTGGGTGCAGTTACACTAGTGCACAACTCCGTGACACTCGCGAACTCGTGACTGGACACTCGGTTGCCTCAGCTGTTGCTATCGCACACAAACTCCACTGTATGTCACCGATTCGCTGCTCCATCAATTTGGGCTGTTAAGGCAATGCTGCAGACTCCAGCTGCAGACTGTCTGCTACAACGTGGGGCGCTTAGGTATTGCGCTACGGTAGTGTTTGAATTTTACGCACTATACGCACGCACACGGTTCACCGAATACTAACACATTCGTGGGGATCGTGGGATATTTAATGGTTGAGTTTCGTTAGCGATTGCACACTTTTTTGTGTAGCTGTTTTAAACTTCCTCCCAGATGCACCCAGCTGGTTGACGTTTCGATACTGAATTCACTACTGTCTCCCACGTGTACACATACACACCCATTAAGCGAACAGACACTGTCGGGTAGGTCGAAACCAGATAAAGTTGCACGGTGGCCAACGGAGCAGGGTGGTTCCCTTTGCTGTTCTCGTCTTCGAAAGGTGTTGCTACGACAAGTGTTGTTGAAAGACTGAAATAAAGCAACGAATTGACGCCGGTTTTATATCGTCTCTCCTACTCTCTTCCGCCGCACGCGCATGCATGTAACCCCAGGGCAAGCTGAATGCGTGCGTTCGGTTCGGCTTTCCGTTCGTGCCTCACTTCCGTTCGATGTCGGCGCTCGGAACTCGAATTCGTGCCTAGCTCGGCTCCCCAGATGGAGGTCCGACCATACCGCTCGCTTTCCTTCTCTCAGACGGAGGGGGCCCTTACACCAACTCTAAAGCAACCTGACCGTGGCTCCACACAGGAACCGATGCACCGACTGCCGCACGCATTGGTGTGAGTGTCGATCGATTCGCACTGATCAAGTTGCGTTTCTTTTACCACAGCAATGCATTTCACCCCTCATGTTTTTGTCGCCCAGAGCGGGTGCTGTGTTGAGGCGAGGGTGAGGATGGTAGAAAAAAAAAACCTCGACGAAAAATGTCGCCCACTCTTCCACTTGCATTCTACTACCAGCCCCTTGGTGTACCGAGGAAAGGTGGAGGGATTGATTTGTGATTTGGTTTTATTTATCATTTTCTCGAACGAACTACATAAACGCATTACGCACCGTACGAACAAACGATCGGAAGAAGTGTGTGGCGTCGATTGTTGCTTACCTCCGATAGTCGGTGGTTGGGTACGAGGGCTGTCATTAAGCGGTGATTTCCGTTCTGGCACCGGCTTTGCAAACTGTAGCATATGCGTTATTGCATCGTCGAATGAGAGCAAGTGCAGCTCACCTTCAATTACTGTGTTTTTTTTAGTTTAGTTGATTCAGTTTATATCGTTTTGTGAGATTATAATTTTTTAGGCTAATTTACAATGGCTTAAACTATAACAAACTTCACTTTAGTTTTTTTTTTGTTTTAAATTTATTTTAAATTTCATGTATTATGCAGCATTTATATCATATCAGAGAAGGTAGAAAATAAAAACAAGATGTAACGAGATTTTCTACAAAATAAACAGCTTGCCGTAAGCAATACTTACGAAATAATCACATTTTGGTTTGCAAGTATACTTACCTAGCAGTTGTTGCCAAACAATGACCGATTTTGTTCACGCAACCGAAATAGTTACATCCAGACGGTTCCATTCCCGTTAACACCCGGGCCCACGTTACACCCTGCAAAACGGTAATGGTGAAGGCTTAATCCAATAAGTAGAGCTGAAGGCTCACAGTTAGGTCAAACTGTGGTCTACAATAACATGGTGATGTGTGTCCTTTGTGCACACAGGAGCTAGCAAACGGATGTTGTACTGTCCCATCGCTGTTATGTGATGATAGCCGTTGTACAACTAATGACTTATGAGGCACGCTGTAAGTGACGATGTAGAAGTGCGACATGCTAATGAATTAATGAAAAAAAAATGTATGGGGAAAGTCTAAGTTTCGGGATAGTGCTTTGAAATGCTTTTATTACTATCAAGTTAGCCTGAATCAAGCTGCAAATTGTTGCCCTTGAAGTTCATATTCGTTTTCGGAGCTACTTAGCTGTGAACCGTATATGTATTTATGGCATACATATTAACGCCTCATTGTGAATTGCCCTGTTTTGCTTTTGGTTGTGCCTTAAAAGTGCCCTTTTTAACTTTTATCCAATTTGGATTCTCACGTTTTGATATTTCTGTTTACTTCGCTTCGGTTTTCTAATGCCGCGATTGAAGTGCTGTTTTAATCTGCCTTTGGTAATGTGTGGATAATTTAGTTGTTTTCAAAGCTAACATGCATCCCACACGGTTTAGTAAGCAACGTGTTTGGAAGTGCGGGATTCAAGGGGTTTGGTCGACTTTGAATGCTACTGGAACCTGATGCCCGTACTGGAGTTCAAGAGTAAGTCGGGACGGCTCAGTCAAGGTGATCAGCTAGGCGTGGAAGAGAGTATGTACACATGATTCCAGTCCCAGGCCACCCAATAGCGATATGATCTTTTGTTTTGTTCATCCACAAGCCTGATACGAGTGAGCTGCGGCAACGTTAAACGAGAGTGCATAGTTCCAGTACTTCACCCTACACTCTCTCCGACGCTAGGAAGCATGAAGCAGTGATCACAACAAAGTGCACATAAAAGAAATGAAAGACTCGGTAAGTAAATGCGGCACTGCTAACTGGTGTGCGGCATTCGCTTGTATGAGAAGGGAATAGACGGGAATACATCGGGATGGGTGGTAATCAGTTTCGCCTTCAAAATCGAAGCATGATGCAATGCTATTTCCGCACCAGTTCCCTTTTATGGTAACCGGTGTACCATTCCCGGGCCGACGCAACGTCGTTCCATTGGATGGTAGTCAACATCGGGGCTAGTTTAGTGTAGCTGGCCAAGAACATTGAATGTGTGGAAGCGGAAGCGAAAGCCCAGTTTATGTTCTATCTGGTTACGTTATGCTTCGAGAGACCGTCGAATGCAAGTTTTCCGCGGAGTTTTGTTGTTGTATTTTGGTTCATCTCTGTCCATTGGTCCCAATGCTCGGTTTCAAGGGTTGGATTCAGGGTCAGGCTCGCATTTGCGAATGTAGCAACCTTCCGTTCTTGTAAAAGAAAAAATATTTTGCTCTTTACTTTAGCACAATCTCACATTCACCGACGAAAGCGTTGAAGGGTGTACGTTGCCGTAGCATAATTGTTCCTTCCGAGAGCGATTGCTTGAAACTTCAAGGTTAATTTGCTACGCGACCTTCACCAACAGAGAAGAAGATGTGATGGGATAGGAGGACTAGCACGGGAAGAAAAGGAGCTGACATTAATGGGATACATTAATACAGCTGTCGTGATTCCTTATCATCAACTAGCGGAGCTATAAAAAGAAAGACATGTGTGAAGTTGGCCATGCAGCGAATAAATTATGTGTTAATAAGACCTCCAGCCGTGTGTTATAAGCGTTCGGTTTGCAATTTATAACATGTCATTTTATGCAACATCAATGCAGGAAGGTAAAAATAGATCATTGAGCAAAGCAGTGTATGTAAAAAGTAAATATTTTTTTACGAAAAAATACAGATATACTTAGCTATAGAAATTGGTCTTCTAAAAAGCTTAAACCTGAAAATGTAGTAATACATTTTGTAAAACATGTATATCATGTCGTACCACCATGTGTCCAAATAATTTCCTCCTCGACGGTTATGCAAATGATCTTGCTGATAGGACAGGAAGAAAAAATATAAATAAAACATCATTCAAAAAATGTAAACATTCGTCCAACGCGTCAACGTAGCGGCTCTCAAACCCGGTGTCATTGATCCTCATGGTCAGTGGTGGCCAAATAAAATAAAGGCAAAAAAAACATCAAGCGTGCGCACGATCACCCTGCGCGAGCTGTAACCGCCCCAGCTCGGTTGGTTTTGTGGAGGAGCATAGATAGAGCAACAGAGAGCCCGAACCGGAGCGAAAGAAAGACCAACAGCAAGACCTATTGCAGCATGGAACCATTTATGGGGGGATTTTTTCTTCCCTGCCTGATGTGTTTGATTATTTCCGAAAGATGAGTGTCTTCATCAGAAACACTTCAGCGTTATGTGGAGGGTCCCCGGTCGATCTTGATCTCGGACGGTTTGGCCGAGAGAAGGGCGCTTTTTTGCAATAGCGAATGGGGGTCAGTAGTGGCAAAAGCGTCAATTTCGGAACCTATTCGGATGTGATTCCACACAGCGGTCAAGGTGATTCAATGGGGTAGTGTTAGGAGATTAAACATTGTTGCCTGCGTATAGCTTTTGTATGTTTCTGTTTTGTTCATTACGGAGTCGTGTGACATCTTGCCGGAGATCTTTATAACATGTGCCGCCTGTAATCGTATGTTTTATATTGAAAATAATTCCACGCGTCTAACAAAGAGCGTATTCATCTTGTGGGATCTTCTCTTCAAATGCCTTGAGATGACAATCGGCGAGAGGATCAGCTGAACGCATACAGCATCATGCAAGATCACCCCGAAGTACAATGAATTTGAAAGGGTCTCACATATTGCTGGATCGGTTGCACTGGCACAGAAAAAGGCATACGGATTGTCAGTGCAAGATTTATGACGAATCGCTTTAAACAAACAATCGCTCAAGTGGTTCACTACCGATTAAATATTGGGTCTTGGCTGGTAAGAGGTAGAATCGTTCAAGAGATTTGCGATTAGAAAGGTGTTTGGCAGACGGTTTTAGACATAGAACTGCCCTGCGAAGGTTTGCTCGCAGGTCATTTTTGTTGTTGTTGTTATTTGGCATGATATTGCCGGGGCGGTAGAAGGTCAATGATTTTGGCGTGTCATTGAATACCGTGCGATCTGTTGTGCGATTGCGGATTTAACGATTTGGTGTTTCGGGGTGCTTTAAAGGGGAGTTTTAGTGATCTGTCCTAGCAGCGAGCATTATTTGTACATTCCGTTGGGGATTTCCAATGCTGATGGAAAAAATCATCGCTAAATGTTGGTTGGGACGGTAAATGTGACTAAGTTTCAAGGGAAATAAAAATAAATAAATTGAATATCAATACTTAATTAAAGATGATTAATTTTTGTCCAGCACATTGTTTTTCTGTACTACATGCAACATAATTAGAAAACAAATGTTTGTAAATATCTTATTTAAGAAATGGTATTTTACATACCATTAATATATAAATAATTTAACGATGTGTTAACAACTTGAAGTTGCATAAACTTGAAATATATGCAAGCTAAATCCATAAGCATTAGTGTTACTTAGAACCAAATTCAGTTAATGAGAAATGAAAGCAAAGAAATCAGAAAATAGGCAATAAGAAATCATAAACCCAAAACGAAATGTAATTAAAACCAAAGGCACATTGTACTTTGGAATCTTCCGAACTAAAACTATTCCTCAAGCTCTTCTTTCGCGTATGAAACAGACGCATGCACTAAACCGAATACATCGAGTCCAAAGCTCCGTTTGTCTAATACTGAGCTAGGTGGATGAAAAAGAAAACTCCACCACCCCAACCAGATGCAGTTGATCGTCCACTTGGTCGGCGATGCATGACCACAAAGTATATAGGACCCCGGCCAAACCTCTGGTACCATACCATCCACCGAGAAACTGTGTGGTTTGCGTGAATTTGCCAGTTTCTCGCTGAAATGAGACTTAATTGCTTTCCTCGGGAGGTATCTTTAACAGAGCAGCCCCATGAACGGAGCTGCACTTGTATCGCAGTGCGAGAGAAGAAGAAATGGAATACTCGTTCGCTGAAATACCGTCCCGAGCCAACTGTACGAGTATCGTCCACGGCCGAGCGGGTTCGGGTTCATTCCACACCATCATCGGCGAGTGAAAAACCTTGAACCAACGTTTCCCGAAGAACCCGTTGGCCAATGTATCCAGCGTTACCCTACTGCCAGTGAGCAATGCCTACTGCCAACTCAGAAGTGATTATTTTAGACAATATGATGTCAACCTTTGCTGCTTCTGATCGTAACTTTTTAACACTGATATTTGATCTCTTCATAGCGGGAAGTTTCCACAAACACTGGAAACCCCCAGCAGTAAACCTTCGAATTTTCTGAAGTATTCCAAGCATGAGTGAACTTCAAGTTCAAAGTAGACCTTAACCGTTCTGTTTTAAGGGTGTTTAAAAAAACTTCTCTACACAAGCGGGTCAGCAAAGATCCAATGTCTGTGTAGGATGATAAAAGGATTGAATTGGAGGATGGCCCAGCTCTCATGCAAATATGGAAAATGATACGTGATCTCTCCATGGAGGATGGGACACCCACTTCAGAGTTGGGAGAGGCACGTGCGAAGCGTGCCATATTCACGAGACTTCGTCTGGTTGCTCGGTAATTGAGTTGTGCGGGTTTTGATTTCTTGCACACGATAAGGGCCCTCGCAATACTGACGTTACGGTCAACTTTTTTGGGATAATGTACGGTAAATAATTGAGCAGCAGAATATCAGCGCAGTAAATTGATGACGATGAATAAACATCCATTTTATGTTCTGATATCTTTTAAGTTATTGGAGTATGTATTTGTATGTAAGTCTACAATTTTTAAATATATTTCAATAATTTTTTTTAATTAAAAAAGTCCATTGATTATAAGTCAGTTAAGTACTGTTGTTACGTGCAACATGAAATATTTTTTTAATTTTGAAATTAAATAAAACATTATTTTCCTTCCCACACCAACATTATTGCAACATTCTCACAAGCTAGCTTGAATTTTTGCCATGAATTCTTTAAATTTACAACAAGTATGTATTTGCATTTGATTGTTCGCGGAATAAACTTAGTATTATTTTTTCGTTGGATGTAGACATTCGATGCCAATTAAGCAGATGTAATAATGTAATAATGTCACCCTGGCCACGATGCATTTCCCACAGTAAAACAGTGACCGTGACCAAGACATTTTGCACAGTCAGTACGGTGGCAATGAGATTTGCATACGAACAGAATCTGTTTTATTGCCGCCCGTTTGATGATCGGAAAAGGCCAGCCCGATATTGCCGTAGGCAATGTCTTTCGTAGAAGATGAACACAGTATGTCGTATTTTATTAAAGAATTCTCATCCCAACAGGGTAGTACGCTGTTATCGTCGAAGGAAGTGTGCTCACTTTCGATCATTTCCTTACTCCTATTCCTCTTGTTACGTTTCGTATCATACGAGGGCCAACGAGTTCGTTGTGCAGTTTCTGGTGGCGAAAGGTTGGGCTTCGCTTCCGAAAATGGGCCTCTCGGCTTGATAGGCCTTCCCGTGGTGCTTTTCGACCGCTGGTCGTTAACCTTGCCCACGGGTACGAAAGGCAACATTCGAATATCCGTTCCGTTCCCTTCTGGTCGTTGGCTGGTTGAGGTTTTGAGCGTCTAACGTGGCGTTTTTGTGAGCTCGTTCACTCGATTTTTCATTCCTTTAGCACAGCATCAGATCCGATTCCGATAGTGAACGGGGCAATCTGATCTGATCGGATAGGTATTGGCAGCCATGAAATTATGCTGCCAGCAAGTGTCCGTTTGTTGCCGAGGAAGTGAAAAACAATCTTCATCAAAGTGCACAAACGAAAATTAAAAAAAACCCAAGCTCGTAGCATATGCTTACCGCAGCTAATGAACAGCAGGTGTTGGAGCTGGGACGAACGAGAAAAATGAGTCATATGACCTACAAATCAAACATTGGGGCCCCGAAAAAACCAGCTCCTAACCGCAGCAAATTTAAATATTTCCCTGTTCCACAGATGGGAGAAGGGATCCGGCGGTCAAATCAGTGTTTGGTAATGGCCGTTTTGCTTCCAAAACGTACAACCGGAAGTATAACGATGCGGCACCTTTTGCGGAGCCTTAGGAAGTGAAGGAAAAGGTCGCGGCGTCGATTACATAAATTAACAACAGTCGTGCACCACCCGTGTTTTCCCCTTCGGTGTGTTGATCGTTCTTTAGCATCGCCGTCCAGCAGCGACGCTGCTTGCCGATTAGTACAGCGATCGATCACAGCAATAAACAATTAATAAAGTGCGCTACCCTCACTTAGCGCATCATTTTGTGCCAAAGCTCCCTTTTTCCATCTTGCCATATTGTGCTCTTGTAGATTCCTGTGCATTGGAATTGGCGCTTTCAACCACATGATGGGTGGAGAGGATCTAACGTATGCTAAACAGCTCACGCGATATACTTCCTTAAACGGTAGAACCGGGGTTGAGTCGCGTCTGTGACATTGGTCAGAGGGTTGTCTGACTCTGCTCAACAGTAGGTCGATCGGAACGTGGGTTTGCAGATTGTGAGGAATTGCGCTGCTGTGTCCCAATGAAATCTTCAATTGATCATGATTGAGGCTTACACAATAATATAATGCGAGCGACTCTTTTATTTTCAAAGTTGTTTTTATATTTTACTTAACTTTATGCATAAATTTGTCGCCTTAAATCTTGTTTTACAAATTTGATAAAACATAAACATTTAGCCCATGGAACCACAGTTTGGAGAAAAAAATGTGTTCTATGATAAACTTATCTCGATGGTTCATACAGCCTTTTCGTCCTTGTTGACATAATGTTGTATTGATGTGTGTTAAATAAATGAGTTGAGCATTACAAAACAAAAGTTTTGCCATGAAGCCTTCTTAAAAAATAATGATAGCTTACGCAACAAATATTCTAAGTGCAGTCTGTCAAGCTGTAAAAATATCAGGTCATTCAACGGGAGCAAAAGGCTGCCTTACAGCATGTTTCTTACTCTTCACTTTTACCCATAACTAAATTAGCTAATGAAGGTAACAAACACTCGCCGTATGATGCAATGCCGGCAAGACAAATACCATGTAAAACGATGACGCACAAGCAGCGCATTTTTTTGTCGACCAGCTAATGTGCGCCTGGGTTGCTCTTTTTCCACCCAATTGTGCGTTCGTTGTCCTTCGGATGAGAGGTAATACCTTTCGAAGGTAGTTTCCAATGCCCGTTGGCGTATGATCCCGCTGGCAGTATGTGTAAGTGATAAGACTCGTACCAAAACTAAATGGAACGGTGTATCGAAGAAATTTCCGCTCCAGCGAACCGGGTATAGATTTACATCCAATTTTACGGCATTTATTCCCATTTAGCTTCAACAATCGATGGACTTGTGACGCAATACTCAACGACATCACTGAAGCACGTTTTTAATGCTAAAATTAGGGCATTACTATCATTATGAATGAAAACAAGACTTCAACTGAGTGTTTTAAGTGTCGCATAACTTAAAATATAATTAATAACCGTAACCCTAGTATTTTTAAGTCATTCATGTTCTTCCTGAATTTCATTCAATCCTTAGACAAATGAATCAACAAATCGCCTATGGCCTAGAAATTGATTTGACACGTCCTATACAAACAGCCCAATAATCACGTGCTCCATTTCACGGCATAATGTACCGCAAAAAAAAGGTTCACATGAAACCCATACACACTTCAAAGCTCCAATCGAAACCATTCACTTTCTGCCAAACATAAGGTCAAAGTCAACCGGACCACGTTAACTTGCTAGCTGGGTGTACCCGGCTTTCTGTACGGCGTTGCTGTGATATTGTTTCGTTTTGTTAATATTTTATCTTTTGTTACCGGCCCTTCATACACTGTTTGACAGTTTCGGCTTGAAAGTGGTTCGATTTGGACAGTATTCTACGCTGCTGCGACACAATCTTGAGTGCTACAAGGTACGAAGCGAGGGAGATATGCGTAAGCCAGGCGCTCTGTTCGTGAGACTTTCCACATCTGTGATCTATGAAATGAACCCAAATATAAGGTTCGTTTGATGGATATTTAATGTATCAAAGAATCCTTGCGAATAGAGATCATATCTGATATTTAGCTTGGTCATTGCATGTAGTGTCAAATTTTGTGTACTTTTAACTACAATACTTCCAGTCGCTACACCCTATTACAATCTAGAAAGCTTGACCACTAGCCTATCAGTACAAGACTTTGAAGAAACAATGCTGATTTTGGTGTCAGTTTCGGCGATGACCACTGTTTCACACGCATTCCAAAGCCCAATACGCAAATAACACGTGCGACTCGTTTGAGTTTAACTGGGAGGCGGAAATTTGCACCCAGAAATCACAAATTGCTACATACGGATCAGCTGCTGAACGGAAGCAATTGATGTTTGATGGTAGAATTGCTAGTTAGCGTGAACCTAATGAATGGTTTCATAAAAACGTTCCTCGTACGCACCTAGACGGGTGATTTTACGGCGTATTCTAAGAGTATGCACACACCATTTATGGTTGAATCATCTTCATCAGTACAGTAACTCTTCCTTCTTGTAAAGATCTGCACCGAAATCTCGTCAAATGCGGCAGAAGGCCAGAGTTTGCAGCAGGAGGAAACAAAAAAACTTTTTCCTTGCAAATATGCTGCCCAATAAAAACAACCGATAGCCTCTGTTTGTCGTCTGCCATGTAGTTCCTACCAAAAAGGCTCACTGAACTTTCCAGGGTCAGCTGGGTGAAGTGATTGCTTTCAGTGTCACTCGGTCCGGAAAGTGGAAGGGGTTCGCACTGTAGGGCTCCATGTCACGGTGGAAGAGAAACAGTAAAAGCGAATAAACGATCGGATCAGTCGCGTTACACTGTTGTTACTCGGTTGTTTTGTATAAGTGCCTGAAATGGATGTGAATACAGTATAATTAAGCTTTTGTAGAATTTGGTACGCAATCATCATGTGTAGTTTATTGGAAAGAAATATAGAAGAAGGCATGTAAAACAGTTTTCAACTAACGACCAGAAAGTATGAAGAGGCACTACAGCGATCAAAACACGTACTGGTGTTGATCGTCCTCGAACTGGTCCGCACCAATTTGTAGTTTGTCGTACATTTCCCGGAGGAGTTAAAGGATCATACAATCTGAACACGTTACACCAAGTTCTAAAGCGTACCGCAAAATGAATTGGACCGGTAACATGCGCCGATCGAAGCAAACCACAACGGATCAAGTGAATTGACACACTGACCTTCGATAGTAGCTCCTTATAGAGTGCCCCAATGTAGTCTCTGTCTGGTAAGCAACAGGAGGACGCTTGCTAGCACTGTTGACGGAGAATGATCACGGTGGAATAATAAAAATAATCAAACTACAGACCAACAAAGCTAGAGGCGCAATCCTCGAAGCTCCTCTCTGGCACGCCTTTCCTACGAAACTCCCCCTGTACTGAGGCGCTGGTTCGTTAAAGGTTTTCTGGTCACGAAGCTAAGGGATGGAAACGTGTACGAAATTAATAGTACGCACAGGTATACACAAGAAGCCGTTGATGATCATGAACCCAACCGGTCTCCTGATGACCGACACATTGGTGATTAATAAAAAAAAGTATGTATTAGTTTATTTTCTTCCCTTTTACTTTGAAGGCGAAACTATGGAGGAAAAATAGAGGAAAACAGAAAATTGTTGTACCAAGTCTGCAACACACTAGGGAGGATTCAAGCTTGATGTACGCAGAAAAAGCGAAAGGTATCCCAGAACCGACAAGTAGACATGCAGCTCTAGAACCTGCTAACCACTTTTAACTTGCTGCTGATCTTTCCAAAGGCTGTTCATTTAAATTCGGCCTGTGCTGACCGGACGACCTTTCGTTCAGTAATGTTTGTAGATTGCGTTTTACGCTGATACTATCCTTGGCATTTGATCTTGTTAAGTTTTTGCTAGCGACGAATATTTGGTTTGCGTTCGGTGTAGTATGATATATAAAAGGGTTTTATAACAAGAAGTTATACATATTCGTAAAAGCAATTACTTCACTTTAATGCAAAATATCTAAACAAGTAAAATTACAAAACTATCAGAAATTATGTATAAAATTAAAGAAAACCATTAGAAGCAATCCTTGGATATTACTATTCAGTGTAAAACATCTGTCCTTAATCAATCGGAAATAATTCTACCAAGGATGCAACACATTATGTAACTATCTTACTTATTGGACACTTACGTCAAGTACGACTTGTGCAGGCGTAATATGCCGCTGAATGTGATGAGAGTCAAAGCCACAACCTCCGAACTGTCATCTAGCTGTTACACTTCAATGTAACTTAATCGCTCTATTGATGAGGTACTTTGATCTTGTAATAATATGACATACCATAAACACTTGAGATGAACGACAACACAAAAAAATAAGTAAAAACACAACAGGCAAAGTCTCCATTCTTTAGCTGATCGATGCAACTTTAAGCTGTTTAGCACAATTTGAAGAAAGGGTTATGGGTTACCAGACTAGCATTCAAATTACCATTTAAGTTCTGTGATTTTAATTCTTTATTCTAAACTAAGTTGTCATTTCGTGCATGATCGATGTTAGGGAGTTTTTATTTCGTTCGTTTGTTTTGCTCTCTACTAATCAGCGCTACAGATACTGGTAAAGGTTAATGCTTGAAACGTTGCACGTCTAACCACCATTAGGCTCGCATGCCAGTCACGCACGCATGTGCCAAGTTCAAGTGCAAACGTTTCATCAATCAGGGCGAAAGGCAAAGCCGGTGAGGAGTGAGGAATGAAAAAAAAAATCAAAACTTTAAAACCACTGGCGGTGAATGGCGGTCACGTGCGGCTTCGTGGCGGCCCACCAGCTGTCAAAGTATCACTTCCGATAGTAAGCACACGGTGCTACCTCCTAATCGACTGGCCCCGTTTTTGAATCGGGCCCGGGAAGGACTCCCTCCACTTCCGGTATTGAATGGTAGGGAAAGATTGATGTAATGGTAATCAACAGGGAAGTATTATAGCCACGGTATTCTAAGAACGTTCACAAACAACTCCCGACGTGTGGTACGTGGGGACACCCTCCAGGAAAAGCCTTTGGGGGGAGGGCCAATGTCAAACAGCATCGGTCGGTGGTGGCAAAACAGGACAGGGAGCCGAGCGAACGGTTAACATTCTCGGCGATGACTACTGCGGTGACTATTCGATGGTGAATTAATCCATCCATTGCCACCATTCGAGGACAGCCGGAATTTGCAGCGTGCACATTGCGTGTGTATTTTTTTTTATCACTCGTAGATAGAGAAGGTGGGGCGTGTAAAGATGTACACCAATGGGGCAAACATGGTGTGCGTAAGGGCGCCCATTTGACGTATTCATTATGTCGTCTAGGGGTGCGCGCGACCAGTACACTTGACCGCATTCAAGTCCTTCGGTGAAGTGCGAAGTGAAAGAGCAGCAGAGGAAGGAAGAACTCTCCACCAGCGACGGCCAAAGAAAAGTGCACTGAAAGTGTTTATTTATAGTAGAAAATCAAAGAGCAAAAATGCGTATCACTCATACGGCGTGCAAGAGAATGTGATCCTCGAGGACATTTCGATTTGCAGAGGAAGGTAAAGGAAACACTAGGAAAAGACCAAAAAAAAAAAAAACGTACCAGCTGCAAACAGATGTTGATCGAGGCTACTACCCCTCCCACGTTCTTTGTGGCTGAATCGGTGTGTCTCGTATGTACTACTACTACCCGTTCCCAGAAAGCACTCGTATGACAGCTGTCAAGTGATGCCCAAGTAGATGATTCCTCGGTGAACAAATGCCCCATATTGAGTTCTACGCTGGGGGTGGTCTCCTCATCATCACGATACTCATCGATCGTCGCAAACCTTCATTTGGTGCAACATCATTTATCGTTCACGCTCGAATTAGTTTGCAAATCGATTGTGGCCACGATGAACACCCGCTGTCGTCACCGCCAACCCACCGTGGATTGTTGAGATCTGAACAGCGAATCCGCGACCCACAGTAAGCGTGCGAATGATGATTTATTTACATACCGTGCCAAGATTTAGGCGACGAGACGGGAAACGGACCCGGATTGTCATCGTGTAATGCGTTTGGTTGTGATGTGTGAGGTTAGAACGCGGTTAGTTACATTTACCGCCCGAATGCTGCAGTAAAACGCATAAGTAAATATTTACCAACTTGATGCCTTGGCGTGCAGTTCCGTCGTAGAAGCTTCCCGCACAGGTTTTACTATTTGAATACGTCTCACGACGTTGGCCCAGTTTGCGTACATTGTGCATGGGTGCTGCAGAAGCAAATGAGATGCATCACCACCGTCGATCATCACCACTAAAGCTGAGCACTGATACTGGCACGCGGTAGGTAGGTGACGGTAATTGCCATTTGATGACAGCATTAGTGACATAAATAAATAATTTTGAAGCACCTTGCACTTGCACTTGCTCGCATCTTGAGCTTCCCTTTCGGCAACACTGTATGGTAAGTGAGCGGCACACGAGCTGGGAGGTCTTGCGCAAGTAGGGATATTTCAGCGTACTGCGTTTCCTTAGATTTGGCCCACGGGGCTCAACTCGGGTGGTTCAACCTTGTGCCATATTTAACGTATTTTTTTACGGTGTGTCCTTGTCACGATAGGGATGGGAACTCGCACTAGATGCTTCCTGTACCCGCCAATGCGAACAGATTTGAAAGTAACATTAGCTGAGTGCTTGTATAGTGCAAATAAGCCCTGTCTTGCTCATGGTTGATTTAAAGTTAATTCATGTAAGATTTTAAAAAATACTCACATACTGTAGAACAAGTAAGTAATTAAGTATTAGGAAAAATAGTCACCTATTATATTGATCAGCGTGTGAATTGTTCTAGATTTTGTATTTTGAAATACGATCTATGTGCAATAATCGTTCATAGAGTTTCAATTTCAAAACAAAGATTAAATAACATATGTTAAAAATTATGTCAATCCATCAATTACTAGCAACAGATGTCACAACAGAACATGGAACTTGCCAGAAATTCTAAATCATAACACCACAGCTCTTAACCTCCTCGCTCGCAAGCTTCCCGCCGTTGTAGAAGTTCAAGGTAAGCGAGCCGGAGAGCTTAGTAAACTGGCCAGTTTCGATGTTGCTTACCGATCGACTTCTAGCAGACGTAAAAACGTAATACAAACGATAGAGCTAGCGATAGTCTACGCAGGAGAAGGTTATAGAGATGGGGGCTGGCGTCGCGCAAGATGCGATGTTGTCATGCAATAGGTGTGCGGAAGCGAGCGCCATCGTGCGACTTCATCTCACCGAGACAATACTTACCTGGCCGGAGCTCATTGCCACCGGTGAGAATCTAAACACTCCCTGTTGGGCCATACAGACTGACTAGTTTCGCACAGCTGCCGATAAGCTGCCTGTGTGACGAGTTTAACGTCCGCAACGGTAACAGTTGGCCGGCAGTTAAAGCAGTTCGGCTGTCTAGTGGAAGTTGTTTTCCAGCTGACCGTCAGCGGGAGTGGTGAGTAGTTGGTAAAGGGGGAAGATAATTTTTTTAGCATAAATCGTTCATTCGCATCGTTTTGCCTTGAACTTACTCATCGGAGAGCGAGTCGTCAAGCGCATGTTGGAAACAGGAAGTAGGCAAACCGGTGTCTTAAGATGTATGAAGGTTTAGGTGTTAGGCTCACGTTGCTCCAGAAGTTGAGAATATTATGGCATTTTGATGATATAATCTATACACACAGATGTAGTTTGGATTATTAATTAACACAAAGATTTTGTTGTTTTGCTGTAGTCCAAAACATACTTTAACAGAGCTAGTCGATGGAGACAAAGAATAATGATATAAAGAGCACAATACCATACATTTCCATTCTTCTTAGGTCACATAGGCAAGTACACGTTCAATATGAGTCCCCTTGTTTGCTGTGTATTATTTATTTTCAATGCAGTTCTACATCGAACAAAGCCGACACTAATTGTTTCTGACAGGTGTTGGCCATCGAACGTGTTGGAAGTAGCGTGGGTTTTCCCGCATTTCCATTTCTATTTGATCTGATCTCAGTTGGTCAATGTCATGGTCAATCCCGTAGGCAATAGCACGTGATCTTCTGTATGTTAGAGAGAGGATACCTTCTTCTATGAATGAGTATGATCACGTCCTTTCCCCCGTTTGGTACGATTCATTCCTGTTTGATTGTGACCAGAAAAGAAAGGCATATCCTGTACGATGCACCCCCTTGACATAGATCTCCAATGGCAACCGGCACGTACATCTCATCCGTTTCATGGTGGCAAGTGAGCTTAACGTTCACTATCATTCTCGTGCACAAGGAGCACACCGTGCCAGAGGTGAGTCATTTTATTGCCCATCGTAAATCAAAAGGTGCGCAAACACTGCTCATACGCCGACAGGTCTGGGAGCTAAGGTCTTTCTCTAAGGTGTCATACACCAGGCGCCATTGGGGGATGGGCCTGTGTGTGTACATGCTATTGTGAATTGTTAGGCAAGGTTGTAAATTTCCCATTCTCCAGATTCACGTGCCATGGTATATTTCAAGAGAAAGGACAAGCTTGAGGTCAGGGCGAGTCCTGTTTGCTAGCTCCCAAATAATGTAACTCGAGAGACACGTTGTGCTTGTATCCATGAAAGAGAATCATATTTTGGCCCTTTACATACATTCACTTCCGAGTTTACAAGGTTAAAGTGGTGAGTTTTTAGCACCAGCATGCTGATAAATCTCTAAAGCCAGATTCCCTTCAAAGGTCATAATTTGGTGTGGCTGATAAAAGTTGAAAGAAACATGCATTCAGCTGGTCCGATAAGCCACCGAATAGTCGTTCAGGTTTAGGAATGGTACACGGCGGCCAGGAGACAGGTGTGTGGTCTGTCCTGGAGGTTGCAACCCTCCTGCTACACACAACGCCTGTTGTGATCGATTAGAGGGCTGGGAAAACCTTGGCCAGGGTTACTCACGTGGTGCACGGGGTGACATAAGCGTCGCTCGTATGTGCATCGTGCCACTACCTTAGCCGATAGCGAACTGAATCGTTTGGGTGTACTCTAGGGGTAGAATGCTTCTCCATACAAACGCTTTGGTATAACCAACGTTAGAGAACTGCTGTGTATTGCATGAAAAGCCGCTCGTTTGCATCGTTTTCCTTTTATGGACATATATTTACAGGACATGTCGCTCTTTGTCCGATATTCTTACAAGGAAAGGTTGCCAGAGGTATTATATTTTAAGACAAAACACGTGATAAATTATAATAAGACTTCACACCTTTCCTGGCACTTTCTGGCCCTTTCTTCTTCATGGAAAATGCAGAGCAGTGTGTTTTAATATTGCAGACCTCCCATGAACACTCTGAACGGTTTGTCATTCATTTGGGAAGGCCTGATGATATATATGGTGGTGGCATTGATCTCACGACAGGATCGGTAACAAATCCAATCTGACTTTGTTGTTGTTTATCTCTAGAACCAAAGAAAAAGAAGATAATGAATCATCTAGAGTTAAAAAATCCTCCTTTTATTTCGAGAAGCTTACTGATAAAAACATTATGGGCTGAGTAACAACATTATGATAAGAGAGTTTACCTTATGATACAAACAGACACGAAAATTATAGCACGATCGAAGTAATCTATACATGATCGACAAGGTCAAGAAACATGACATACATCATAATTGGAATGATTAGATCGTACATCGTGAATGCAAATCAATCAATAAGCGAACTACAGTGACTGTCCATCGTCCTCGACATTCACGAGCATGGTGATGGATCGTGACGATTCGTCCAGCTATACTTCCCAAAACGGCTCTTGAGTTCTGTGGATTTTTAAACTCAATCGACAATTCCTGCGTCAGATGTATGTTAAACACAGTGTGAGTGGACGCGTGGATACTTAACACAGTAACCCCTGAGCGATGAACAAGGTGACAAACCAAAGAAAACAACACAACTCAAATAATAAACTGATGACGTTTATGACGCAACACAAATGTATAATTTTATAAAACGTTATTTGAACATTACACATTTCTTGAAAAAAATAAATGAGCCAATAACGAATTTACATATTAAATCATATATTACTCCTGTTCGGCTAAGTACTGATTTCGTATTCAGGAGAATAAAAATAAAAAATGTTCATAGTGAAGTTTTATGTTTAAAAACAGTATAAAAAATACCATATTAAAACTAAAATGTGAGTATTAAGCTTGATTGTCTTTAAAAAAATAAAAAAAAAACCCACATAATACCACGTGAATGACAAAATCTTATCACCCCTTCAAAAATGGTTTGGGTGTATGAAATTTAAAAATAGGCTAACACACAATAGAACACAACGCGTTATACAGGCACAAAGTTGTTGTTTACTATCTTTAAAAATCTAACAACTCTTATACACACGTGAATGACAAAATCTTATCTCCCCTTCAAAAAACCGTTGAGGTGTATGAAATTTAAAAATAGACTGACACACATTAGAATCCAACTTGCTATACACGCACAAAGTTAAAGAACGAAACCGGTTCCATTTAGCACCGGTTCCAGCTGGTATGATCGGTATAATCGAGCAACCGCTGGGGCAGAAGTCAAGCGAGGGGGTTGTTTTTGTTTACAATTTTGTCACCCCCACGAAATCTACACGTGGCCGGACCGTGGTACACGCGTAATCAGCTGTTTACGGAAAAGGCAACCCCAAACGGCGGATGCGAGGGCGCCAAAATTGTGGAATTTTTTGAGTGTGTGCCCGCGTAGTTGAATCAAACGTGTGGTTGTATTGTTCCTTTAAACAGAAACATTCTTCGCCAATGGGGCACGCCGGGGGCGAATCATCTCCCCGAAATTGTACGGCGCAGCAGGAAGTTACCGCATGTTTGTAGTACCTCATACAGGCAGCGTGTTTGACCATGGCGTTTAGCTTTTTTGTTTAGGATTGCCATGTATCAGGCGTCGGGAGTTTGATTCCGTTGTTTTTGTTACTTTGGATTTATTTTCGACAAAACGTGACTCACCTTGTAGAATGGAAGATGTTACTTCCTTTGTTAAGTGAGAGACTTGAGGGATTACGGTGGATGATGGTTCCTGTACGGTTCACTATTGAAAGATTCCTTTCCGTGAACGGGTAAACAAGTTGACGATTAAAAAAGTAAAGTTGTTTTCGAGTGATTTCATGCGACAGTGAGTGAAGCGTGTAAAACGGTTGTTTACTATAGAGTGGAAAGTTCCAGTTATTAGGAGTTGTTTACGGGCAAAGAGATATAGTGTGAAAAATAATATCTATATTTAGTACAACATAATGTTTTAAAAGGATACTGCTAGCATTTTAGCATTGTATACTTAGTTTAATATAATATAGAATTTGGGTCATTAAACACTTTTGTCTAGACCAGATTGATGCGTTGAAAGTGAGTAATCTAAGAGAAAAGATTATCTGTCGTTCGTATGAATGTTAAATCCACGTTAAACTACTGAAACAAGGACATAGGGACTAAGAATAGAAGTCGTTCTAATTCAAACCCTTTCCAACAGCTTTACCAGCGAGATAGAAACATGTATTTGAATTACAGAAGTGTTTTTTGCGATGGTTTAGCACGTTTTGTTATGTCTTTTTTGAACGATAAGCCTGCTTTTTCATTACTAGGAACTTTCCATTAAGAAAGAACAGCATAACAAATGCATTTTTTTAGATTCAATAGCACTTAGGCTAATACACTTGTAATTGTGAAGCAGTAGTCAGTCCGCAATGTAACAATAATCTGAGAAGATACCGCCAACGTCATATAATTCTAGTTCAATATGTTCAGTTTATCTAAAAATAAAATAAATGAAGAATAAAGATTCAAATTCCAGTTTTCAAACTTTACAAGTGCAGTACTCTTAGATTTTACCCTAATCATTAGATCGATCTGTTAGTAGATGTGATATTGATGGTTCATTTCATCACTTGATGAATGTTGTCGTTCATCTAATGAAGCTACATTTTTATGAGTATATTCAATACAAAATATGTTAATATTGTATTTTTCTAGTGTTTCTAGTGATCGTACGACGATCGGTGCTATTTTTCATTTTTTAATGACTGCAAATAACTTCTTTTTTCCTTGCTGCTTAGTGCCACTACTCTACTGCCGTTGTGTGTGCTTCCTTCAAATAAAACGTCGAACGATTTTGATGTTTCGTTTTGCTTCTATACTTATAATGCGCATCTGTGTGCAGCCATTGTGTTCCCCGGTGCAGTGGGGTGATTTGGGTGAGATTGGCTACGTTGATTTTGGTAAAGGTTTTCGCGATCACCACCCACTCTCTGTGTATGTACGTACAGGTTGGTGCAACGTTACGCTTTTTTACGTCCATGCTCAAAAGTTGGGAATTCCACAAGAAAATTGGCCCAAAAGATTTTAACGTGTATCGCTCCGTATTGTACGATTTTGTTGAACGTTAACTGAAACAATGAAGTAACTAACATAAAAATGAACATTGTAAAGAAGGATAAACAGACAGAGAGTAAGAAATAAAACAAACTAAGCTGCTAGCGGTAGCCTGGTGCTTCTAGGGCTGAAGATACACACTTCCACTACTACACTATAGGTCTGAATCATGACTTTTCCATGCTGGGGAATTTTTATGGCCACGCCGGTAGCGCTTTAGGTGCCATTGACCTCTGCTTTTGCTGGAAGTTTGACAACCGTTCGTAGGAGATGGGGATGGGGTGTTGTTTTTCGCTCAGCTGACTTTTCACGATCTAGCCACGCGATTTTGAGGTAGGTTGGTATTTACCCACACACATACACACACACACACACACACACACACATCAACACCAAGTTTTCCATCCCGAGCTTCTCGAGTGATCGGTCGCGAGTGTGTTAGGAAAGTTTGACTTATTTTCTCTCAGCTGACTGAACTGGGGAAAGGTTCGTTTCTTCCGGATGGTTGCACACCACAAGCAAACACCATCAGAAACCGCTGACTGACTGACTGACTGCGTTTGGGTGGCCTCTTTCTCGATTTGAACGGACGGGTTTTTCGGTGGTACTGCTTTACGATCGCAATCACTGCGCTTTTCTATATTTTTTTTTCTTTCAATAATCTCAGTTTTTCTCAATTATTATTCATTTTTATTTTGTTTTTCAAATTCAGTTTCCAACGCACTAAAAGGCTACGGTTATCGATTTAATCGTACCATTTTCTTTCTTTTCTCAATCAAGCATTAATTTTACGCTTCATTTTCGGGTGCAACTGTCATATGCCTTACAAATGGTTTAACGAAAATTTCATGAACTTGGGCAGCACGATGTTGGGGAATATGTTGCGGAAGGTAGGTCAGGTGGGAGATGAACAGTTGTTGACAGTAAAGTTGATATGGTTGGAGATTAAGCTTACGTTCGAGGTTATTGTGAGTTGTTTTATCAGTTGTATGTGTTTAACTTGGACAAGCGACGAGTGAGTTATCTTTGGGATCGTGTTTGGAAGTTTGTGATTAAATTGTGTCCAGTACAAGTTGATTTAGAAAATACATTCGTTTGCTTTTTGACTTAAAACCAACATATTAAAATAATAGAAATCAATACCAGATTATTAATATTATTGTTATAAATATATGTTTTTGTTTTTAATTGCTCTAAGGTAGCTAGAACACATTAGTGGAGTGAGGATTGAAAAATCCCAAATAGGTTTTAGGTAAAGAAGCAACAAACAAATTTCATTACGTTAATTATAGTGTGTTTTGACTCGTAATATGATGAAATAGAATATTAAAATTCATGAGAAAAGTAAATTTCTAAACTAATTTTGGAATTGGTAAAATGGCGTAATATCATTTTTAAGAATTCAAACATACCTTTCTTTAATTTTATATTTTTGCAAAGAAGCAAAACTGAATGGAAACAGAAAGACAAATAAACCATTTGTGAGATTATGTTTTTGTGGAAAACATGGGGTGTCCTATGGATTTTAAATGCGAAAATAAATAACATTCGCCCAACTAGGGAAAACCATTGCATCAGCCAACCGCAATCGATCGATAAATCACCATAAGTACGCACTGGTTCTGTTTTCGGTAACGATCAAAGCTACACACTTTCTCCTCCTCTATGCTCCACACATTATTAAAACTGACTCTTGTTTAGCTATGCTTGGTGGACCATCCGAATGTTTCGTTCCACCGCTTTGCCATCGTTCCCTTCCCGCTTTGGAAGCCGGTGACATTATGCAAAAATAAACCGATTCACGGCGAAGTGTAACAAATAAAATCTAGTCGTAAGGCACTGTTTCTAGGGCTTCCCATCCTGAGTGGCCTGACCGAGGCCTGAACCAATCGGAACATCGTTGGCACACGCCGCCAAGTGCCAGCTCATGCCTATTAGGGAGCTGGGCTCCTTGGACAGTATGGTTGCACAAGAGAACGATGCGGATTAGGGACTCCGAAGCGTGATCGATCGACTCGGTCGGCACCACATCATCAGGTACGGGCGAGTGGGCCCGTCCCGGTCGTCAGAGTGTTGCGTACGGTCAGGTGATTTGTTTTTGCAGAACCTCGCGTTGACCATAAATGGACATTGACCGGGCGATGCCTGCTGGCCACGGTGGATAAGCTTACTGCGTGTAACCAGCGTCCGTCTTCTTCCATATGTTTCCTTGCGATGAGTAATGTATGTGAGTCCGATTGCTAGCAAGGAACGAGGCGCAAAAATAAGTTCATTTAAAATATTCTTCCTTTGCATTAACGGCAAGACCTTGAGCCTCATAACGTTCGATTTTCATATGGCCAGAAGGGCATATTTTCATCATCGTGTAGTTTTATTTTTATGCACAAACACGTGTCGGGAAATAGACACAGGCGGGAAATGCTTATGATTTTTGTGGCTTTATGTAATGAGAAATTAACGACGCGCAGAAATAAACAACTCAGTTCAACTCAAAATGACATTGGATCGGTAAATTTGAATAATAGTGAGATGATCTTAATCCTCGTTCAAGCTTATAGTTAAACTAAAATGTATAATTTTTCATTTAAAAAAGATTTATAAATTCGATAATTTATTGAATTTTACGATAATTAGGCGTCCGTGTTTATTACGATTTTATTTTAATTTATGATACTATCAAAAATTTATTGCTCAAACTTCATTGCAAACAAATAACTAACATACAATAACATTGATTGATATTTCTACCACATCTCAACACAACCCTTTAAACGAAAACATTGTCATCAAGGAGTTTCGGTCCGTTATTCGAAGGACAAAAGGTAGATGGCTTTGCTAACGCCATAGCGGTAGATGATTAGCCACCACCGCAAAACACCAACACCAAACAACCCTTCATCAGCCATCGGTTGATTGACCTGGCCAGCAAAGGGCAAGGGCTCGTGATCGTGCACAAGGCTAGATTTCATAGTGATTTCATTTTGCGTCGGTAGTGTCATTCGAGACGCACTTAGCAGCCCAGTAACACGCACCACTAGCCGAATGAACGAACGATGTTTACGGAACTGAGCAGTAAGGAAAACCCATTGTCTCAAATTGGGCCGTTTGACCGTTTTGTTCATGTGTTACAGCACGCTCAAATGTTGTTGGTGAGAGTTTTGTGTTCAATCGTATACATTCGCTGTCTAATAGGGCAAAATGGTAACAAATTCGACATGGTTTTAAAATTCATTTTTTTATGGTTTATGTTTATAGGAAGAAATATGCCTTCATTTGTGAAAGAAATTTGCTAAATTGCTTGAAAGAGTAAGAGCAGTTTAACTATTTAACCAAGGTTAATAAATTATTGCACAGTAATAAAAATACAACTATAACTGATTGTGTACCCACAATTATCTGATTTGATTTCAAACTAGTCCGCCTTTAGCTTGGCCACTTTCGGGGTGATCATAGCTTCTAACTACTTCCTACGTTGCAATCTGCCCTTATCCCTTAACCAACCCACCACTATTCAATCATGATCGATCAATGCACCATCGCTAAATAGGCGTCGCGTGCCGTTTTGTAAATAGAAGCAAAAAGCGGATTGCATGAGTTGTGTGCAGCTACAGGCAGTAAAAATGGCAACTGCGTGCAAAGATTCGCAAATGATACCAAAATGCAACTGAAATTCGTTTGTGAAGTTTTTACTTTAATTTTTGTTTTTTATCTTTTAAAAAGATTCATCTAAATTGTACAAAAAACATAGAATCAAAGATTTTGTGTTTGAACATGATTTACTTGGACATGATACAGTAAAAAAAATGGTCGTCCTTACGTTGACACAAGTCCAATAGATAAACCCTACAGCTATCGGTTTTACCATAGATCGGTAAACAAGACAACAGCCGTGTACACAAGTGGATTTATTATAATTACCGTTGCAATTGCACGATCCCCGGCCGTTGTTTGAGCTCGAATCAGGAAGTACCCGCGCAGTGAGCGCAAATCTCACGGCACTGCAGGCATGGAATGCAATCTGAAGCCGTGAAACTAACTGTGAAACTAGTGCTATGATCGTCAGATATAATGGTGCTGTAGGAAGCGGTGCATGAGTCTTGAAGTTCACATATGAGAATTTGTAGGTTTATCGATGTGTGGCTGAGTGTGCGGCATGAAGTATGCTGGAGGCACATCGGTGACCTCACGGAGACCACTGACATTGAATTTTTTCCACCATCTGAACTTGAAGCCGGCACCGAAAGCGGCTCCTCCACTGGAGATGCAAATCTTGACGGGCAGTTTTTCCACCTCATTTTCTTCGGCTATACATCCGCAAACTCTAGGGAAGGGGGGTATCTGGAGCTCTCCGGTTCCTCCCAGCAATAGGCTGTGTTTCAGAGTGGTTGAAGCTGGCAGAGTACAGTGTCTGACTCGAAGTCGATTGGTGTGATTGTCCAGCTTCATGGTCAAATCTACCGTTAGCAAGTTACAGGTAGCCGACCGAGCACACGTGCAATATGGCACTTGTCGGCGTTACCGGTGGCGCTAGCAATTGTACAATTATAATTATTGACATTTGCTAGATTGATTGAAGATTAAAGAAGATAAAATTAAAATGTACATAAACTGATTGATCACTACTGGAAAAATGTACTTTTGATTAGATAGTAGATTGAACAGAACATAGTTTAGCAGTTAATTAATTAATTAATTATAATATTGCAATACTGGCGTTTCAAAAACGTCAAAAGAATGTTTCAACTTCAAAGTCTACATAAAAATGTTATCTGCGACTACAATAATACTATCTACTATATTAAAATAAAGGCATCCAATTCATTTTAGTGAAATGTAAAAACACTAAAAAATACTACTATGCATATGTGCAAAGAGGAAATATGCAAGAATTTACTGACTATTTACTTTACTAATTTAATTTACTTTACAAACTACGTAAAAACATTAAACCTAAAGAAAACTATAATCAAGGGTATAAAATGGTCCATTAGAATTGGATTATTTATTTTAACATCAGAAAGGAAAACCGAATTGAATCTTTAATTAAATTTAATAACATAGAAAATTATGATAGCCTTGTGTTGAAGGTTTATATTACTCTTCGCTACAAATTTTAATTAGAAAGCTATAATAATGATCGTTAAAGCATGTTCCAAATAATGTTGCTATTCCCTACACATATTTGCGGTTATCACGCTCTCCACTATACAATGTAATTATTCACCACGCGTATAAATTATATTAAGTTTCAATGAACAACCGTGGCCAAATTCATCCCCAACAAATTGCTCTCGTTCAAGTAATTACCGAACGTGCTCGTAAATTGTGAATGGAAGTATTTTTTAAATCTTTTTTTTTGCTCATCTCTATCGCGTTTCCATGGAAACAATAATGTTCGGCGGTTGTCCGCCCATACAGCAAGCGAACACAAACCGTACATGTGTACCGTGGTTGCCCTTTTTCCAAGCGGAGCCCTATTATGCGATGCCAAATGCTTGTATCAACCAAAAACTGCAACATACCACACGAACCCGAAAAAAAATCGGAAACACGCAAAACACAGCCATCGACGCGTAACAAGTGAAAACCCAACCCAGGAGTTTCGTTTTCATTTTCGTCCCTCGAGTGTAGTACACGGCGGCCCTCGTTTGAAATGGTGCTGCGTTTGATTATTTTGCATTCCCAACCTGCATGGAGGATAGACTTTTGGACGAAACTTTAGAGTGTTATATTTTGTTTTCTGCTGTTCTCTTTGTTGCTAGCGATTTGCAAAGTTTCCGAAGCACCAGACGAAGAAGAAAGTGTGCGTCTAGATAAGCCGACGTAACACAGGAAAACTGAAGCCTCCTGTAGTTGGTCTATCTTTTCTGCTAATGCAATGATCTATCTTTCCCCTTTTGGCCACCAATGTAACTGAGGATCGCCTGATTTTCTTTCCCTGTTGTACGTATGCTCATTGTAGGGTGTGAGCCGCTCTACCTTCCCAAAGGAAAAGTAAAACAACTAACATTATCCACCGCCGAAGTAGTGGAGAGTAATGGCCGGGGCCGGTAATGAACCATTTCGCGCTTCGCTTCGGTTTCGGATTTTCTCGTTCTGTTCCGGTGATTTGTTAGTTAAAACACTAAGCTATATCATGACGGAGATCAGGCGGCTCAGGGTGTTGAATGAATCGGACGAATTGATGTGTGTTTCGCACCATTCGACGAGCGGCATTGGCAGCAAAATAAAGAAAGGAAGAAAGTTATGTACAAACTAGCACACCGAATGTAAAAGAGAAAAATAAACGAACGATCAGAGGAAACGGTTCGTCGCTTCTGATGTTTGCGACGTGGCGCTTTACCTATGCCGAATGAGCTCTAATGTTGGATTGTATGTTTAACTTTCGCTACCAGCTGTATTATGCAACCGCCAGCCAGAACTGCCGCATCACAGTTAATGATCATCAGTCGACATTTGAGCGGATGATGGATTTATCCCACATTTATCAAACAGTTTCTGTTTGGTGTACGCATACCAACCCCTTATGAACACTGTAACAGTAATGTGTGTTGAGTGGAGCATTACTTGCGCAATTGCATGTTGCGAACGACAACAATATTAAAGCTATTATGCACCAACCGACGCAGCATACGGGATCATAAAATAGATAGGTTGATACATTATTCCAGTATGATAGGTATGGTGGTTCGTACGGCTTCGTACTCCTATCTACAGCCCCTGTTTCGTAGTCCGACCCTTTTACTGACACACAAAGTCATGTCGAACGATGTGCCGTTAAAGTTTAACATACTTTTGTAAAATTAAATAAGCATTTACATTTTTTAAGATGTTCCAATAAAAACTGTATTTCTATTGCTTATTGCTATTGATAATTCTAAAACTCTATCGATAACATTTCTTGGCTTATATGTACATTAGAATTGTTGCTTGGAGCGGTTCGGTGGCAGAGGAGATAGTGGCGCCAGTCTTCGAACGGACAGGACCGAGGTTCGAATCCCATTCGGGCCGTTCCCCCGTACGCAGGAGTGACTATCGTGTTACGGGTACATTTAAGTCACGAAAGCCAACAATGGCAGGCCAAGACCTCTCGAGGTTGCACAGGCACAGGAGAAGAAGAATTTTTGCTTATGCGGATACATATAGTTAATAAAACATTTCAGGTGTATAGCATTTTTTG
>KI422697.1:7213-54875 GCA_000473375.1 Anopheles culicifacies | reverse complement strand
AAGCTTACACGATCGAAAGATCCGGAACAGGAAGCTGGCGAAGAAGTTGAACAAGGCGAGGAGGAACGTCTGGACACGGAAGCTGATGCATCACCACCCCGTACGATCGGTGAAGGTGACGGTGAAAAAACAGAAGAAACGATGCAAGAAGTTAACGGCGAACAGGGGGCAAATGGTGAAGCAGAAGAGATGGAAGATGCGGAAGATGGTCATCGTACAAACGGCGAAAAGGAAAACGGAGACGAAGGATCGGTAGATCGAGCGGGAAGTGAAGAAAAAGAACGAGAGGCAACATCAAAACAGCTACAGCAGCCTGCAGAGCCGGTAGCCAACGATGATGATATCCTGAAGGATGTGGAGATTGAGTACGTACCGGAAAAAGTAACGATTGCCGACCTTGGTCCGATGTATCGTCAGTTTTATCGCGTGTTCGAAATATTTAAACTCGACACCAAGTCGAAGGAAGCGGTAAAGAGTGCGGAAGACACGGACAAAGAGAAGGCGGCCGCCGAAACGAAGAAGGTGGACGATGGGTTGGATTACGATTACGACGATATGGGCGATCAGGACGAGAAGGACGACAAGGAGAAAGTTTCCAAGCGCAAGCTGAAGAAACTGAACCGGCTAACCGTGGCCGAACTGAAGCAGCTGGTAACGCGCCCCGATGTGGTCGAAATGCACGATGTAACGGCACGGGATCCAAAGCTGCTAGTGCAGTTGAAGAGCCATCGGAACACGGTACAGGTACCGCGGCACTGGTGCTTCAAGCGCAAGTATCTGCAGGGTAAGCGCGGTATCGAGAAGCCTCCGTTCGATCTGCCGGCATTCATAAAGAAAACGGGAATCATGGAGATGCGTGCGTCGCTGCAGGAAAAGGACGAAGCCAAGACGCTGAAGGCGAAGATGCGCGAACGAGCCCGGCCGAAGATGGGCAAGATCGATATCGATTATCAGAAGCTGCACGATGCATTCTTCAAATGGCAAACGAAGCCCCGCATGACGATTCACGGCGATCTGTACTACGAGGGCAAGGAGTTCGAGACGCGTCTGAAGGAGAAGAAACCGGGCGATCTGTCGGAGGAGTTGCGTATCGCACTGGGGATGCCGATCGGACCAGCCTGTCACAAGATTCCGCCACCGTGGCTTATTGCCCAGCAGCGATACGGGCCACCGCCGAGCTATCCGAACCTGAAGATACCGGGCTTGAATGCGCCCATTCCGGAGGGATGCTCGTTCGGCTATCATGCCGGTGGCTGGGGTAAACCACCGGTGGACGAAAGCGGTAAGCCTCTGTATGGAGATGTGTTCGGTGTGGCCGGCATGGACGGCGAGGGTGGCATGGGTGAGGAGGAAATCGACCGGACTGTGTGGGGCGAGCTAGAATCGGAATCGGAAGAATCGTCCGAGGAGGAGGAAGACGAGGGTGAAGATATGACGGCACAGCCAGACGAAAGCGGACTGATCACACCAGCCGAAGGACTCGTAACACCATCCGGTCTGACCAGCGGCGTACCGGCCGGTATGGAAACACCCGACACGATCGAACTGCGCAAGAAGAAGATCGAGAGCGAAATGGAGGACAACGAGACGCCCGTACTGTACCATGTGCTACCGGAGAAGCGTAACGAGCGTATCGGTGCGGCTATGATGGCATCGACTCACGTGTACGATATTTCCGCTGCTGGCGGTGGTGGTGCTGGTGGCGGTGTGCCTGGTGCCGGTGGCCCGGCAGCAGGTGCCGGTGGTCGTGGCGGTACAGGCCGCAGTGGTGGACCAGTGGATCGTGAAGGTATGGTTGAACTGGCGCTCGATCCTTCCGAGCTGGATCTGGACAATGAGGCGATGGCGCAGCGATACGAGCAACAGATGCGCGAACAGCAGAGCCACCTGCAGAAGGAGGATCTTTCCGACATGCTGGCAGAGCACGTGGCCCGACAAAAGTCGAAACGGAAACGACAGCAAACCGACACGACCAGCAAACAGTCGAAAAAGTACAAGGAGTTCAAGTTCTAGATGCGCATTCTAGAAGCGACCATCTTTTCAACAACTGTCGTCATACATTTTGTCTACTTCCTGAGTGTCCCCGAATGTGTCTGTTTCCTGCTAGTGTATTCTCCGTTTGGCAATATCCGCTGTGGATATTAGTTTCATTCATAGCCCGGTCAGGGAATTATGATTACCGCGAAGATGGGTGAAATTTAATATTAGAAATAAATTACAACTACATTTCCTTCATTCGTCCCCCGTTCCAGCAGCGGAGGGCACTGACGTGAATTGGTGTGTTTGTTTTCTTTTTCAGCTCTCAGAATTCTGTAAAAGAAATGTTCGCGATATGAAAGATATCTGGTATCTTTAGCGTAAACGAAATTTAATAACGAAAGAATTTGGAAGGTGGAATGGGTTTCTGCGTCAGTACTTTACGAATTATTCTTCGTGGTCTCCTAAAAGGTGAGGCCCTTGATGGCATTATCCGCCTACTGTTGAAACCATTCGGTCGTGACTTGTGTAGTAAAATGATTATTGACCAAATCGCTTCGTTAAACAATTCCGATTTCTTCCTCCGTATGGATCAAATTCCTGAGGATTCCTGGATGGAATTCTGAGAACTTGGATGTTAGATTGTAGATCAATTGCCAGAATTATAATAGGACTAACCGACAAACCGTCATACCGAGAGAATAAATAATAAGGAATGTTTTTATTTTAACACAAGTGGCATGGGGGTGGTCCGTCGCATTCGTTAACCTCATGCTTACAGCAATATTTGGTACTTGTACTGCTTGGGCACCTTGGAGATAATCATACGCCCATCGTAGCTCAACGATGCAAACATCCACGGATCAGCAGTACTCCACTCGACCCCATACACCGAATCCTCGTGCTGATCGAATGTTTGCAACAGTCCGTCCGCCAAATGTTCTCTCGGTTCACTGCTTCCGCTCGCCTGCTCGACCGCATCGCCCGTTATAACTTCCGGTGCCTCGGAACTGACACTACCGGCACAAGTGAGCAGTACCTTACCGTCGCTTCCACTGGACAGTAGCAGCTGATCGTGGTACGTGTTAAACCGTACACTCCATATCCAGTGGTGATGATCGTTACGGGCAAACACATGCTCCTTGGTGTTCCGGAAATCCCACACCTTCATCACACCGTCGTCCCCACCCGTTACGATGTGACACTGTTTGTTCGGGTTGCAGTCCAAATCGCGCACCATCTGGCTGTGTGCTTCCTCGATGCTCCACACGACGTGGTTCGGATCCCGTACATCGTACGAGCTGCAAGCATTGTTACGAGAAACAAAATTAGTGCCTATTTATACACTAGACCAAGCGGGGGGCAACTTACCGTATACTACAATCGTGTAGGGCAATGAAATGGTTGCCTTGATGAAAGTGAGACCATCGGCCGGTGGTAAATTTGGGTACGTTTTTAGCATTGATTTCCGCCACCACCCGGGTAGCTGCTTCGGCCCGATTGAACAGCAGTATCTTACCGTCCACCACGCACGCCAACTGGTTTGCATCGGTCGGATGAAACTCGGTGGTACGTATCTCTACCCCATACCCATTCGTTGGTAGCGTTTCCACGCTATGGAACGTCAGGAACTCCAGCTCCTCATCCTTCGGTTCGAGAGATTCCGGTAGTGTTAGCAGCGCCGTCTCCATAACTACCTGTGTTCCCTTGAGCAGGCTGTAGCAGCTGGCCAGTAGGCGCGGATCGTGTGCACTTGCTGTTAGTCGCCATACCTCCCCGTACGGATGGCTGAAGATACGCGACTGTAGCGCAGAACTATCCTCATTCAGATCGACGACGTGTAAGTGGTTGTTGGGTTTGAGACTTTGGGTTGCAACGAAAAACCGCACATCATTGCTTTCGGCCTGCTGCGATGCGAGCGCTCTGGCCTGCAAAATGTACGTGGCCATTCACAACATTGGACAATTAGTAATCGCGGTGTTTACTCACCTGAAAATCAAGCCCATACACAAGCGAATTGTTTTCCTCCATTGGTGAAGATACTGTTTTTCCTTTTGCCGTCCCTGTGTGACAGCTGTTTCTTCATTGTTTACGTTTATTGCGATGACGTAAAGTTCAACTGCGGAGGTTTTAAAAACGGACACGAACGTATTTTATTGCTTGGATTTAAAAGACGATATTCCCGCATTGATAGCGTTCAAGTAGGCGAGGAAGACACGTGGAAAGTATTCTGCTAAATTCATGCATGTGCATTGCGTATTAGAATTGCATCACGAGCAATACGAACATCCGATCGGAACACGTGTACAAGACAACGGATTTTGGAGAACTTTGGTCATTTTGATCCAGCAGTTTATTGTGGTTGAAGTACCTACAGGGCACATAGGAATCTAGGAAAACATTTCCACTGGAGGACCCAAAAGTTCTCATTAGACTGTCACCAATGATCGAGAACCAAAGACTCCAGATAATACTCCTATATCGGGAGAGAAAAATCAAAATCTTCTTCCACAACAACTGGAGGCATTAAAAACTTGTACAAAACTTACCATTTTAGCAGTACCACTAGCAGATAAAGAAAATTAAATAAAAACACAACACAAAAAGGATTTTGTTTGCACTGTTGCTGATTTAAACGACCAAGTCCATTTCCGGCTTTTTCTATCGCACACAAAATTATAAATAAATACATAAATTGCTTCCCTCCCATTTGCAACTGGTGAGCCTTCGCATTCGTATTCCACATGCACGTCCCACACGCTCCGTCCTAACCGAGATTACCGAGTGTGCCGGTGACGACACAAGTGATTGACTTTGTTTCCCAACCGCTTACCGCGGCGTACGCGATCTTAATCGCGGAAACTAAACTGTCGCGTTTATGTGTACTTTCGTTTTGTGTTTGTTTGTTCATTTGTTATATCATCACCCTAACGTATAGCCCTGTCTAGTATAATAATGCATGCGCCATAGTTGTTGGTTGGTAGTGATGGATGATAGTAAGGGTGCGATTTGCACGCGCGTGTCCGAAACGGAAACTGTTGCGACTTGAAACCATCATCGGAAGGGTTTATCGTATGGTTCGCACAAAAAAAAAGATGGTCAATATTAAAATCGTCTTAAAAAGCAATTACATCGTTGAATCCACTTAAGCCAAAAGCTACAAATACAAACGCGTCCCCTTTTTTGTTTCCAAATCGGTGCAATGTTCAATTGCTGCCTTCCATTATTAACTCGCAACGTCGCAACATTTTAAGTAAATCAAAATTTCTTACTGAAAACCTAAGCCGTTTGCAAAGAGTAATACAGCAACAAAAGCTAACCATACAACATACACATTACTTCTGCATTTCCCTTTGGTCGTGTTGTCCGGTGTTGATAGAGCTTAATTTTGCCATCTGTTTTGATTATTGTGAAATCACTGGAAAAGGAACAGCGGAACATATCAGATGCTATAAGTTTTGGAACTTTGCTTCAACGGAACAGTAATTTTGTTAACAATAAGAAAAAAGGAAACATAAGGCTTAAAAAGCATAATAACAAAAGAATTGGATGATTTTGTTAAACGTTGTTTCATTGTCTTTTAAACATTTTCAAATAATTTTAAACGTTTCACGCCACTCATTTCACGTAAGCTTTCCTTTCCACTGACTCCGCCACTCGTCGATAGTAACCCGATTAAGCTCAACACAATACCCGAACGACCGTTCACGATCTATGGTTGGGCTGAGACACTGACGCGACAAGGCTGACTGGCTAATCTTCCTATCATTAAATTGTTCTACTAATTAGGGAATTGTGTTGGTAGTTGGACGAAGGATCCAGCGTAAGGGGATGGGCGGGAGATGGGGGAAAGCTTCACCACTGCTCGCGCCCCCACCTTAGGAATCCTTGTTCTTCTCGTAGAAATCATCCAAATACTTTTTGTACTCGGCCTGGTTTGGCCACAGCTGGGAGGCCTGAGAGTTTAGCGGGCTGTCGTTGTTCGGTTCCCCGAGCAGGGACTGAATCGAGAGCAGGATCGTTCGCACATCGTACAGGGCGGACCATTTGTCCTTCAGGATGTCAAGGCAGATCGAACCGCTAAGGTCGACGTTCGGGTGAAAGCAGGGCGTGATGAACTTTACGTTCGGTGCCGAGTACGGGTACGAGTTGGGGAATTCCAGCAGCAGCTTGTACTTCTGCCCCTTGTACACGGTATCGTCCGGACCACTGATTGTGCCGATCCATTTGAAGAAGTTTTCACCCTCCGGGAAGGCAGAGATGGATTTTTCCGATGACAGCATCAGTGCCATTAATTCTTTTTGGAGTCTGTCGAATAGAAAAGGGGGAAATAGACATTTAGTAAGAAGTCTCATTAAAATATAGGTCATATTTTTCCATTTAAAATTCAAGCTTATGGTGGTACTACAAACTTAACACGATAAATATATATATGAATATGTAATAAAAGCAATCGTGAAAAATGCGTGCGATATCAATAATCTCTAATTAAATCAGAGACGTGTGAACTTTGAGAAAGACGAAAGGTCAATGAACTCTACGGCATTTGATGCATTCCACAGTTAAACGTTCTTCTCATCATCACACGACACTTGTGTTTACAGACTGACTCGTTCTTCTCCATTGAAAGACAATTCTTATAGATCGAAACGAATGTTCTTTCATGAACTTATTGATAGAATTATTATTGCTCTGCAAATGCAAACAGATTGATCGAAAACCCTACTAATGAAGGAACCGGGAGGAACCGTTACCATTTTCAAAAACAGTTACAAGAATGTGAGACGCGTAACGCCATGACAGATAGGGGCCAAACCTTTCCTTCCCCCGTTTTGCTGTGAATGCTACTGGGGGGGTTGCCTTCAGCACCAACTCACAACAATCTATCTAAAGACGCTACTACAGAGGACACTTTAATGCATCCGGGAAGGAACCTTTGTTAGGCGGCTAGTTACACAACATTTTCAACTGCTGGAATAAAATGGTGGGACACACATCATTTACACCACACAGCACAATGAGACGGGAGCGTATGCCAGCACTCAAACGCGATGGAGTCATCGCCATCTGGTTGCAGATGGCGAACAATCTCTAGATGCGCGGGAACAACCAAGTGTTGGCGGTGGGTATTAGCTTTACTTTCCTGGCCATGTCAACACAATCGTCCCATCGTGCGTGCGTGTGTATGTTCCATGGCGTACTCACCTTTTGCTAACGGCCTGGTTATTGTTGTTTATCAGCGCCTCATCGCTCTGTTTCGATGGGTTCGATGACTGTGCACGCTCCGGATTGATGTTCTGGGCCATTTTTCTTGCTCTGTGTTGATCTTCTGTCCTTCCACTTGGATTTTTCCTTCGTTCAGCTGATGTTCCGCGCTCCGTAAAACGCTCTCGCACAAGCACACAAAACGGATGGTGAATAGATGCAGCCGCTCCTCAGCTACTTCCTGTGGTGCTGGCCCGTTTTTCTCTTTCTTGCGGCGGTACTAAACGCGCGATAATTACGCTAATACAGGCGTTCTGCTTCGTTAACGACGGCTATGGTTGCTTTTCCTTTACAGCAGATACAGCTGCTGGATGCAAGTCTGGAGAGTTGTTGCTTTAACACACTCCACTACGCTTCCGTGCCGCACACCTAGCTCTTCCGAACATGGAACGCGCACACCGTTTTCTATTTCCCAATGGCGACACACTCCGCGAAAATTGTTGCGGCTGCGGGTCGGCTAGCACTGCACGTTTATGCGTCACCTTCCAATTGGTTTTCACTCGACGTTTTGCGATTTGTTAAAATGCGATTAAAATGCGATTGCTATGCGTTTCGTTCTTTTCACTGTTGCAACAATCGGTTCCTTTCGTTTCAGTTTGCTGAGTCTGGCATTTAATCGTTTCCGAAAGGGCGAGGAAGCTTCGACCGAGGGGTGTAAGTTTTGCGTTTGTAACCACTGGTTGTAAGATCCGGACGCGATTTCATGGAAGAAAAAAGCAACAATTGTTAATACAGGAACAATTTCGCGGGGAAAATGTTTCCATTTCAATAAGTTTTATTATTTTCATGACCGCTTATTGCTTACCAGAGTATTCACCTTCAAGATGAGTGGGAATAATATGAAGAACTTTCTACAAATTACCGTTACAAATTTGGGCGTTTAAATTGCTGTCTTCAAAATAACGCCCTGTCAAGGTTGAAAATGACGCGCACTGTTCTGACGGATGGGCGATGCGTTACGCATTATCAAGCTGCGTGTACACGTATGCACAGACATCCGATACAGAACACAAAAATGATAAAAACAACCCTGATTAGGATTAAGTTTTAATTGATGCCATTCAAATTAGCTCATGCATAATATTTCCGATTTTCATCTTTCACCATTTACTTTATTTTTGTGTTTTTATAGTGCTGCCTATTCGCATGTGTGTAAATCTACCTTAAGCTTTACGAAAATGTGTTTCAACCTTGGTCATAACGCTTCACGATTGGTAACGTCAACAATAATTTGCCAACTCCAGAAGACGGCGAATCAAAACAATTGGTATAGTGTCGCGTTGTTTGCAGTCTCTTGCAACGATTTAAAAACATCATTTGCTAACTTTCGATATTGTGATAGCGTACTAAACGATACGGGTTGTGAAAATGGTTTACATTCATTTTCCATCAAATTTAACCGAAGAGGAGCTGATGCTGCAAGCCAAATACGCAAAGCTTAGAAAGAAGAAAAAAGCACTTCAAGCTCTAAAGGCACCGAAACAGGAACCGGAGAAGAATCTCCTTCCCAAACGGCCCACAGATGCACGCGATGCGCGTGAGGTGGCTCGAAAGTTGCTGAAGAGTGGCGCCATACAAGCCATACAGAAACCACAGCCCAAACAGGAGGCTTCGTTTAAGCGACCCAAGGGACAGGAACGGAAACGAACGCAACCGGAAATGTCACCCGCCGGACAGTATCAATCGTTCGGTGCATCTACAGAGTTTGAAAGCGCCAGCTCGACTCCCTCTACATCAAGTGCGATGGTTGCACCAACCACACCGGTCGAAAGCCCCAACAGTCCGGCCGAGAAGGAAACCAGTCGCGTACAGAACCTCTACCAACAGTTTGCTAACGAGCGCGATAAAGTGGACGATCAGGTGGACAAATCAAAACCGGGTGTCGATGCATCAAAAGAGAAACCGCGATCCGGCAATACCGTGTACGTTTCCGGCAACAAGGTCACGGAGAACTTTCTCAAGAAGCATTTTAGCGATTTTGGTGAAATTCTCAACATTTCGATGGAGATCGAGAAGGGGCGAGGATTTATCACATTTTCCAAGACGGAATCGGCCGACAAAGCTATCAGCGAACTGCATTCCAAAACGGTCGGTGGTATACAGCTACAGGTGCAACTGGCACGTCGTCAGCCCCAAATCAATCCCATCAACGATGCCGGTTCTTCGGCTGTATGGTCCGCACTAGCCACGAATCGCTCACAAAAGGGCAAACATAAGGATAATCGGGAGCTGGTATGCTATGATCATGACGATATATTTTGAGGAGCACAAGAATCGAGGTGAACCCGGTTCATAGTATAGAGTTTATGTAAGCTAATGTAAGGCTTTTAAAATGAGCATAAATAGAATACGATTGTATGTTTCGCCTGCATAAAATGTGCAATTGGTTGTATTATTTAGAATCATAAATAAACCGAAACTCGGTAAAACAACCGCACTGTAAAGGCATGGCCCTGTGAAAATAGTAAACGATACTAAAATGACGTTTGAACAATAACAACAAAAGAAGATGACAACTTTGACAAATAAAAAAAAACTATTGCTTGCGAAAAGTAAATATTGTTCGCTGTACAGCTGTTCGGCCGAGGCAATTGATAAAAAAAGCGATCCCAATCATTGGGAAGTACTAATTCCTTTGCTGTTCGAGAAGCAATCCCAACTTCAATCGTCATGATGAACTCGGAGATGAGTAGCAGTATGCACTCGGGACGCCCTGAAAGTGACTTCAGTATCGAGTGCTTTCAGAACTACACCGCTCCAGAAGTGTTCGTCCAAGGGTTGGCGGGTTTGGTGAACCAAACGGACGTGGAAGTTATGATACGAGCGCAGAAGCAAATGTAAGCAGAAGCAAATGGTGTAGGTTCCAGCTGTAACGGGCTAATGCATTGCATCAATCGTTTCCAGGTTGCAGCGTTTTGAGAAGACGAACGAAATGCTGCTCAACTGTAACGCGCTCAGTGCCAGCCGATTGAAGATAGCTACGGATGATTTTAAAAAACACACGAAGCTGTTGCACGACATGAAGAAAGATTTGGATTATATTTTCCGCAAGATACGAACGATAAAGACAAAAATTGGAAACCAATACCCGGCTGCATTTGCTGAGGCGGAAGCCAAAAACAAACCGATAAGCTTCGACGAGGAAGATGAAATAGATACGGCAAGTCGGGCAGAGACGCTGGACGAGAAGAAAGACCATCCCGATGGCACACCGTCGACGTCGACGCCCGTTAAGATGTCTTCATCCGGTAAAGGTTCCGTCGGCAAAACCGACGCGGAAGGTGCCGTAAAGGAACGAAAGAAAACAGTCGCCAGTGGTAGCAGAGAAAATTCTACCGTCGGGTATATGAAGATGGAACAAAGTCCGGAAAATCGGAAATCCGGTGGCGGTGGGTCGAGTAGCGGTGAGCAGAAGCGACGTTCGTTCCGGTCGGCGCAGAGCAGCTCGACTGACAATTCCAATGATTCGTCGGATTGTACTTCCGACACGGGATAGGTCGGGAAGCTAGAAACAAACGCAATGCTGCTTTAATCGTTCGTGTTCATATGATCTCATTTGTAGGGCAAGTTTAACTTTTTCGTTTATGCTAGAGTAAGTTAATTTAATGCTAACTATTTATGTTGTATTGGTTGGATGGATGTGGCGATGTGCAGAAAAAAAGTATAAAAACGTCAAGAAAGCTCTGGCGATTGTGGTTCTGTTAGAGGGCTTTTTTATTGATACTTCATGCAACTCTCTGCGGTAGTAAGAACGTCAAGTTTTATCCATTAATAAATCAAACGCAACATTACAGTTTTCTTTTGACACTTTTCGTTCCCTAACTATGCGGCATATCTAGCTCACCGTTTGCCGAATTAAGAGATTGTACTAGATCTGCCAGCTCGGGCAACTGGCGCACCAAGTCGCACAACGTATTAAATTTTATCTGCGATTCCATTATTTTATCTTTTAGCGACTCTACGTCATGAACCAGACTGGTAACTGGAATTATTCCGGTTGGAATCTCATTGGAGCATGCGGGGAATGTATGTGCTTGCAAAGATTTAAAGCCAGACAGGTATTCATCGAATGTTACTAGTGGTTCGATGGCTAGAACTTGGGTCGCCGGAATGTTGTCTCTAAACTGTGGCAATTGGAATATGGCCTCCTGAAGTGTATTTAATTTCCTAGTTATATCCATGGACTTGGTATATAGACATCGAATTGTACCAATGTCAATGCAAGCGTACGGTTGGTTACATGTGGAGCATGCTTGTGATTGCATTGGCATGGATTCCTCTGATGCTGTTGTGCACGGCAAATCTTCCGGAGGATCTACAAACATACATTACTGTATTAGAAAGATAATCCAACTTGCAAATGAAATTGCAACTCACAAAAAACTACACAAGAGAATAGATAATTCTAGCTTCCACATTAACAAGCCTGTTGTTTGTATCGCTTACCTTCTCCTTCCTTGCACGTGATTGTATCAAATTGATCTACCATCTGTCGAATATCATCTGTTCTCGGCGAAGAATGACTACTGTTTTCGCAACGCTTATCCATTTTCTTCAAATACCACCAAACTGAACACAATTCCAACAAATCCAGACCGCGTTAGCCGGCCAGTTCGCGCCTAATTTGCAGAAAGTGATGGATGTTTGTTTACAACGCAATAGCTTCACCGTCTCCTTCCTTCTTTCAATCGTATTCCGATCTTCCTTTTCGCCGTACTGATTGTTGCATACTGTGGCCGATTTTTATCGTTTTTAAAACTCATTTAGCTTAAAATTAGCTCATTATCGTTTTCGGGATAATGTTTTCGTAAGAAAAATAATAATTACTTTGTAAAAACGATCTATTCAAACGTGCCAATGCAAGAAACATAAGGCTAAAGTAATGCACCGCATACTATAAACCAGTTAAGGAACAAAACCCATCAAAACAATTTTGCTACAAACAATCAGCGCAAAACGATACTGCACCATTGAACGCAAGAATACCCACAGAAAAAAGGACGTATGGTTGCAGCCGGTTCTAAACTAAACAGAGGCTAGTTTATTTGGTTCAATAAATCAAGAGCAGTGGTGGTGGCTGTTTGATTCAGTCGATTTTAACACGAAGTGTAAAGAAACATTTTTGCAAAACAACACATTCGATGTCTAATTCTAAAAATCTGGAAGAGGACGATGACGATTGGTTCAACAAGGATGAAGATGAGTTTGTTTTAAACATACCAAACAAAGCTGCTGTTGATGGTCGTGATGAAGGTGAAAAGGCATCTGCAGAGGGATCGGGATCGTCCGTGCAAGAATTGTTGGACAATTTAAAGTTCGCGCTGAATGGTGAGTGTAAGGGCGCGTTTTTTTGCATAGCACACAATAAAATTTAATATTTGGTGCCTTTCAGACGAGGGCGGTAATTATGTGGACTCGATCAAACATGCTGCTTACGGTCGAACACCCAAGTTCGAGCTACCGAAAGGTGCACCAGGCAAGTACGTGCAAACCATACCGCTCACGAAGCTTGTAAACATCTTAGAGAACGAAACGCTTTCGATGTTTGCCGATATCTACGTACAAAAGGAAGAATTTATGGCCACACTCACGAAAAAAACGTACGGCGAGGAGCTGCTGTTGGTTCTGATGAAGATTATGAACAAGCTAAGTACAATGCCGCTGTACGAAACGGTAAAGCAACTGTTCGACACACTGGTCAACCAGCAACACTTCTGGGAGCAGTTGCTTAAGTTTTTCCAACAATCACCCGATGGTGAGAAAAAGAAAAAGAAGAAAAGTAAAATTGTTCGTCCAACCATTTCGCGCATTGACATGATGGACGTGTTGTTGAAATTTTTGGCCGAAACGAAACAGCACATCCCGTTACCCCAGCGGGTAGTGGAGTTTTGTGGTAAGCTAGCCCGAACCTCACCTTCAAACGACAAAAAGCAACTGGAACAGTTGCATGAATTGATGGAAAACTCGGCAGCAGTGGAACCAACGAAGCAAATCAGTGTAAGTATGACGATAGCTCGACTGAGACTTTTGTTCCGTAATTAACAGAACGGGTTTCTTACGCATCTTAGATCTATCCAACCATCAGCGAGCTGAAAGAAGGTTCCGGTCCTTCGATGAATCTCAAGCGTAACATAGTGAAAGGAAAATATGAAAGTGTTGATCACTATTTAGACGTACATTTGAACCTGTTGAAGGAGGACTTCCTTATCCCGTTACGCACCGGTATCGAAAAGTATCGGAAATGTGCTTACAAGAATGGTCCCGGTAAATCGTACGTCGGTGAGAGCATTCGTGTCCATTACCCTGTTAAACTGCTTCTACCGAGCACAGTTAATCGACGTACCGCAAAGGAGCAGCTTGTACTCGTTGATTTGGATCCTACCGAGCGTGGTTATTCGAACCTTTCTGCTCGATACAAACGATTGGCTCTGTCCAACACGAAACGTTTCATGAATGGGTCAATGGTGCTGTTCTGCGATGGTCCAGAAATGAATGAACTTGTCGTTGCGGTCATAAGCAACCGTGACGCGGCACAGCTATTGAACGGATACATCTACGTGGAACTGATTCGGTTGGAGCAGCAATTGGGAACTGATCCACAATCGTCGGGTCACGGTATGCATCTGTTCAACCGGCCGCTAGTTATGATAGAAAGTGAAATATTTTTCGAACCGTACCACCAAACGTTTAATGCGCTGAGCCGTTTGCGGGAAGATAGTTTTCCATTGAAATCGTACATCGTCGATGTAACGTTCCCGAGCAAAGGATTGCCCGGATACTTGGGCCCAGGAAATGGACATCTCTTCAATTATGCTGGTATACAGTTTGATCTAAAGAAACCCGATGAATGGCCAGTGCAAGGGTTGACAGCTGCGGCTGGAATGAATATGTCACAGTACGAGGCATATCGGATGGCGCTCACTAACCGGTTTACGCTGATACAAGGTCCTCCGGGAACGGGGAAAACATTCATCGGTTTGCGAATCGTCGAAACGCTGCTGGCTAACACAAGCGAACAAATTCTTCTGATCTGTCTGACCAATCATGCGCTGGATCAGTTTCTGTGCGGTGTGACCCGCTACACGGACAGTATAGTGCGGATGGGTGGCCAATCGAAACATCCACTGCTGGATGCTTACAACGTGAAGCAACTACAAGAGGACGAACGGATTGACAGACGGTTACGGATCAGTTATTACAATGCAAAGCAAGAGTACCTGAAGCTGGTTGAACGGTTCGATGCATTGCAGCAGGAACAACAGGAAACAACCGATGGGTTGTCGAGGCCGATGGTTCAGTGTATGGTAGGTATTACACGGTGAGACGTGTACGGCAGTCAATGCAATCAATCCTTGCTTATTGCGTTACAGGAAGAGTTGTTGGAAGCATCGAGACGTCTCAACGAGCTGAGCCAGCTGAGCACACTGAAATTGATACAAGGCTTCCGTGTCGTTGCCATGACGACAACGTTTGCCGCTCGAAATCGCACGCTGCTGGAGCTGCTCCGTTCACCGATCGTGATAATCGAAGAAGCGGCGGAAGTGCTTGAAGCGCATATTGTATCCTCACTGACACGCCATACCGCACAGTGCATCCTAATTGGTGATCACAAACAGCTTCGTCCCACGACGAGTACCTACGTACTGTCGCGCCACTATCGCATGGATCTGTCCCTGTTTGAGCGAATGATCAACAATCGTTTCAGCGTGGCTATGATGACGGTACAGCATCGGATGCGTCCGGAAATGGCGAACCTGTTACGACCCATCATCTATCCTGTGCTGGAGGATGCGAATTCGGTTGCGGTACGACCGAACATAACCGGGATGATGCGAAACTTGTTCTTCTTGTCGCATAGCTATCCCGAGGGAGGCGAAACTGCCACGGACGCGATGGCCAGCGATGATGGAGGAGATGAGAAATCGAAGAAAAACCTATTCGAATGTCGATTCTTGCTCGGTCTATGCGAGTATTTGCTGGCGCAGGGTACCTACACCACGGAGGATATTGTTATATTGACGGCTTACAATGGGCAAATGTTGCAGTTCGTTGCGGTAAGTTTTGCTTTCCTTTGCTATTACCGTACGGTCAATGAAACCTTCACTTACCTCTACCATCACAGGAGAAGAAAAACCGCCCAACTCTGCATGGAATCCGAATTGCGGTTATTGACAATTACCAGGGTGAGGAAAGCAAGATCGTGTTGCTTTCTTTGGTGCGCAGTGGTAACGCAAACGGGGGAACCGATACGATCGGATTTCTTGCGCACGAAAATCGTATCTGCGTTGCACTGTCCCGTGCACGCGAGGGACTCTACATTGTTGGCAATATGGAGCTGTTGGCAAAGTGTTCGAAAACATGGTCCAGTATTGAAAGGAAGCTGCGTGAGCAGGCTGCCATTGGCGAATCGATGCCACTACAATGCATGACGCATGGTCAAGCAATAGAGGTAATGATGAATTTTTATCAGCACCAGCTGGAATGAGACATTTAACTGTTTTTCTTTGCTTGTTTCTTGTTAGGTCAAAATGCCAGAAGACTTTGAGGACCTTAAACTGGCGGATGGAAGCTGTATTTGTGGAATTTCGGGAAGATAAGTATGTACGCAAAAGTGATCACAATCTCTATGCGCTCTCAACGAGGGCAAAAAAAGAAGGATATATATGAACGAAAGGGTAATATGTATTATCTCAATAAGGTCAAACAAATTATCTCTAGTTATATAGATTTAACAAATCCTGACATGGTCAAACGATTAAGGGATGTATTTTTTAATATTTTATTTGTTGTAAAACAATCTCCAAATGAATGAATAAAATTCTACGTGCACACGCAATGTGGTAATACCTAATTGGGTATGTTTGTTATAGTTTTTATTGCATTAGTTGTATGTTTTACATCAATTCAAGATTTTTGTTTTTGCTATGGAATTTACGTACCTCAACCGGACAGATTCAGGTTCATCAACTTTTCTAGCACGTTTTCGTTTGCGTTCGGTTCTTCATTGGATGTAACAGACTCGTTGTCACTGTCACTATCGTCACTTTCGTCCTCCGATGATTCGTAATCGTCTGAGTCGGTGGATTCGTCAGAATCCTCCTGTGTTATGATGTCCCTTAGCAGTTTTTGGAGCAGCTTCTCTTCACCAAACCCTAGTGCTGCCTGGTGCACATCTGGGAGGGCCTTAAATTGAAATATAAATTTTGTTTAGTTTTATCCCACCATTAAACGCGTCTCAAATTAGACGTACCTTCTTCATGTCATCCATGACTTTCATCAAAATCTCCTGTTTTAAACCCAACTCCACATAGCGAACGTAATCTTTGATACAGAAATGATTAAGGACGGCACAATCCGTGGTCTTAAACGCTTCGTACGCGTGCATCAGCTGATGCTGAATCCATTCTCGGCTTTCTGCAGACGTTGCTCTGTGAATTACGTGTTGTGCACAAACCAGTGCAATTTCTTTGTTCCTATAGTAAGGGTACGTGCAGGAACGGCGGTAGAACGATCGTAGCATTTGCTCCATACAGTCAAACTCAACAAAATACGCGAGCGTGGCCGATATTCGATGAATGTTGATGTGTGAATTTGCCTCATTTAGCTCATTATTGTTAGTCAACCGGTCGTACACGATCGCTAGCAGTATATCGATCAGACCAAGCAAAACTGGGTAGTGATCTTCAATGCTGGTATAAGCTTCCTTTTGGCGTATTTTTTCATCGACAATCACCCGTATCCGGTATGATTGGTCCTCCGTTAATTTGAACGACATGGGAAAGTTTTCAAGGTTAATACCCAACTTATCGATTGTAAACTGTATGAAATCCATTCCGTAATGTTCACCATTAAAATCATTTTGTTCTGCTGCTTCTTTTAGTTCCCAGCGTTCTGGAAAGCTGTACTTGCATGGATCGTGAAGGATCTTGAGCTCTTGGCTTGTTTCCTGCAAATTAATAAGGCAACAGTAAGTATGCAATTTTGTACAATCCGGCAGTTATAATTACCAACGATAGAGGCCCATTATGAAGCCGACCGAACCCATACGGATGGGATAAAATTTCGGTGTCGGCAGTTTTAATGTCGCCATCTAGGGGAACACGAAACGTTACGGTACTTTTCTCATAATCTATCATTTCTGGATATGCTTTTCCGGGATGAACTGGATGCGATAAAGGTATTCTTAAAGCAAAGATGACAAAATGTTCCACGGTTATCGTCTCTTACATATTGAACACCAGATACTTCTTACCTTGCATGATACGGTGCAGCCGTGAAGGTGCATTCGTTGGGAAATATATCCAACACAAGATTACTTTCATGTTCTAGATCTAGTTCGGGTAGATCTAAAACCACCAGGAAATGATTGGAGTGCAAAATTGTCTGGAAATTCACACAATCTTCCATCGTTGCACGGCACTACAGCAAATGAGTTTTTTTTTTATTCATTGAATCTTGTTTGTTTACAAACAACACGTGCTTCTGGGGGAGGAATATTCTTGATTATTGGGTGACATTAGCTCAGTCGCGTGGATGTCAAGCTTTATTCAAAACGACGGTTGGTAACAGAATTCTGATGTGAAGAACAATACTGATTAATGTTTAGTTTATTGATCAATAAAGGGTCAAGTATTATGCACCAATAATGGAATCCTAGCTAATACAGCACTTCATGGCTAAATTTTGAATCTACAGTACTCGTATCGGATGATGCTGATTTTGCATTTTTGCTTTGAATACCTTGTCACGGCTCAAGAAACATGATACCGTCCAATGCAAAAAGTACGCCATCACTAGTTAAAACTCCGAGGAAGAATTGTTCAAGTGTTAAGGTGCATCAGTCAAGTTCAAATTTTATTTCATCTTTTATCATATTTTTAGTAATATATATATATAGCTTAGAGCATCATGATATGGCATTTAAATACGACTTGTCGTGTAAGAAATGTTTCGTTCAATAACCTATGTCACTCCGTACGTTATCATTACATTGTTGGTTTCATTTTATGATTCTATCCCGGTACAATGGTTCTTTCAATAATGTTTTGTCCAAGGGATCACTTAGTTCGTACCACATTCTTTGAAATTCTGCCGTAAATGGGTCAATCATTTCTGGCAGTGTACAATACATGACGTTGTCCCAATGCGTAGCCAGGCCGGGAGTCGTCCAATTACTAGAACCGGCAATTAGCAGACCATGCTTGGGCAGTGGATCACAATCGCCGTCCGGTTTGCGCAGCGTGGTTTGCTTGTTTTGTACACGTAATTGCGGATTGCAGTGTGAACAAGACCTACCGAATCGTTCCAACAATCCAGCCCTATCGCTTAACACGGCTTTGTCGAATAATGTATGTTGCATAAATTTGGTTGGTTCACCGTATTCTGCGATGTGGTATGCAATCAGACAATTGCCACAATACCATTCCGCATCAAGCAGGCAGTACTTGTGATGCATAAGGTACTCGCTTTTGATCTTGTATTGAACCTTTATATCTGCAAAACAAAACGAAACCACGTTAGTAGTATTCATGGTTAAAAGAGGTTATGGTTTACCTTCATGGATTAGATCGCGCAAATAGGATCCTTCATTCCCAACCATTGATTCGCATGTAACAACTCGCACCACGACCGAGCGCTTCTTCGCTCGTAACACCGCTTCACTAATCTCCCGTACGGTAAAGATGTACATGGCCAGGCAGATAGATTTTTCCGCCCGATCAATATAGCTAACGATGCGGTGAATGTGCTCGAACAAAAATGCTTGCTGACTCGGTAAAGGATGTATCAGTTTGCGTCTGTTGATGAAGTGCACCTCGCATGCTTTTGGTTTGGGTTTTGGCGATTTTCGCAGCCACAGGTACAGTTCGTACACAATTTCCGATGAAATGAACAGCAAGCCTCCAGCAACAACCAATTTACCAGGAGTGCTGTTGATCGCGTTAGCTAAAAATTGCATTGTTGCGCTGAAAATGCTGACCACGCGTCCTAGCACACTTCGTACAAAATACCAAATGGTGCCTTTGTGTACCTCTGTACTTCTGGGGACAAAGTAGAAGAAGTAGAAAACATATTTACCCGCCGAACTGCACTTCACTGTTGCGGGTAACCTACCATCCAATTTTACTGCTCACGATTAATTGTACAGCTAGGAAATGGCCCACAAATACAAGATATAGTAAAAATTTAAGCAAAAAAGAGGAAATATAAGCAATTTTCCACAAAGAAGAACTAAGAAAATTGAATTTAACAATTCAATCCAAAGTCATAAACAGATTGACACAACACTGTCAGTCGGGAGTGACAGTACAAATAGAATGAAAACAAATATTTCTACTTCGATTTCTCCTATGCTCCGTAAATACAAGTCTCAAAATAATTGAAACCAGTTGTGTAAAGTATAATTACCGTAATTTGTTCGTAAATCGCACATGTCCTACAACTATCACGTGCAAATATGAATGTGCAGTGAGTGAGAGATTTGTAAAAGCATAGAAATACGACTGGTGTAGCGCGTTGTTTAACTGCATACCCCTTTGGTGGACCAGCAGCCAATAGCTGTGGTGATAAGCGGCACCCTCGTAATCCTCGTTGCAGCTCGTCGCCGAAACGGTACCATTATCAGTAAGCTTCGGAGTGGTTGACATTAGCCAAGATTAAACTCTCGGTGAAAATCAATATGAGCGAAGGAAGTAATGAAGGCGCGGAATCGCCCCCGACAAACACGGGGGTATTGACTGCGACGGCCAGCGTAGCGACATCCGCTGATACAACGACCTCTGAGCATATGGCTACAGAGCCACCGTCGTTACCGCCAAGAGAACATTTGGTAGGTGCAGGATATCGCTACCGTAGCGAACAAAGGTCATTCCCTTGAAAAAGGGTTTAATACATACGCGCGCATGGTAATCATGTTCCACTTTCTATTTGCATCGCAATAGATCGTTACTGCCGTTAAGTTCCTCAACAATCCGAACGTAGTTCGCAGTGCCATAACCAAGAAGCAAGCATTCCTGCGCTCCAAAGGGCTGTCGGAGGATGAAATACAGATTGCATGTGAGCGAGCCGGTGTCTTCACGGCGAACCCTTCCACCATTCCAACGCAAACCGTCATCAGCATGGGAGTGGAATCGAGTGGTGGTAGTGGTATTGGAGGCGGTAGCTATGCCAAACCTGGTTATCAACTTCAGCCACGACCGAACTTCCTTACGCGTATGAAGGACATGCTCAGCTCGGTAGCACTGCTGAGCGGACTGATGTACGGTGTTTACTTGTTTTATAAGGTATTTGGCAAACGTCGTTTACCATTCGGTTGGCGATGACAAAATCATTTTATTCTGTTACAAAAATATAAGACACAATTGTTTGGCTTATCTGGTGGTGGTATGATGGTGGTGGTTGTGGGCTTTATATGTTTATTTTAAATTTCTTAACACTTACAATCTCTCAAACCTTGTATCGTTCGCTATGATAAGCAAGGAAATTTCTAATAGAAGATAACGTTTTTGTTTGTTTACTCTTTGGTGTTACTTTTAGAAATTCATTGAACCACTATTGTTCCGCAGTAAAAAGAAGAAAAGCATCACCGAACAGCTGACGGAGCTGAATCAGTCGATGACGGTCAAGATTGATACGCTGAGCGCCGAGCTCGGTAAAATTAAGGAAGAACTGAACCAAGTGAACCAAACCAACACAACCGTGAAGGAGTTGGCCAACTTTAAAGGTGATCTTGATTCGATCAAAGGACTTTTGTTGAACAGGTAGGTGGCTTATGGTGTGGTTTATCCCACAGCTATTGGTAATATGTTAACGCTGTGTTTCTAATTTCCATCAGAAAACAATTCGCCTCGCCAAACCTTCCCGTCGTTCCTCCGTCAATCCCAGCATGGCAGTTGCGCTCTCAGCAACATCAACCGGCCAGCAGTGAGGGTGAACACGATAAGCACGATGACAACGACACCGGATCGGGATCAGGTTCAAGCGAAAACGATGTCGTGCTGAAGAACAGCGACAGCAGCTTGGAGATAATGTAATTTGCTTCCCTACACGTAAAACTGCCATAACCGGTTTTAATAATGATGGCATCTTTTCTTCACTCTCTATTTCTCAGATCGTAAACGAAACAAGAGACTTCTGTTGGAAATTGTCGAAAATTGGAACGGATAAAGCAAACGGGAAGGTAGATATGATGGGAAGGGCCCTTTCGAAACGTATGCATTTTTTGACGAATATACTAAGCATTAAGTTTGATGCGGAAAGTGCATCAGAAACAACGAGGACGGCACGTTCAACTCCACAGCATGGGTTCTTCAAACATTATTAAGTTGCATAATCGATCTCAAATCGTTGCAATAAGCTGAACTGTTCCAAAGGCCACCCGGGAACATACTCCAAAAGTACATGCTTTAAAGCTTCCTGTCTACCGTAATTTTCATGGGTGACCAAACAATTTGTGTGTGTGTGTTTTTTTTGTACATTTTGTACATTGTTTTTAAACATATAAACGGCTGCTTCCAGGAAACGTGTACCCGTAATGGTAAGAGGGGCTTCATTTAGTAACTCCATCCAGTACAGTCCACAACAGTCAGCATCACGTAGAATAATTGAGCAGTTTTAATTGGTAATTAGGGTTTCTTTTTTCATTATAAATGGAAAATGACACGGGGAATTGCAAATCGCTATCTTCGGTATAAGGTAAAGAGATTATTCATCGCTTAGGAAGGGCGGAGATGGGGTCGGAACGAAAGGGTTATGCAGTGGGGTGGCTTATCAAATGACTTAACTTAGTGTTTCAAACGTCTGCCGGGAACTGAAAGACCGATGATGTGTACCTAGTAGAAGAATAAACTCAGTCAATCCAGTTTAAAAAGCGTTGTGTTTTTGAAGTTAAAGATGGAGGAAAGAAAGAGAATATTTTGTTGAGCAATGTTATTAATTCTTTTTGAAATATTTGTCAATTTTTGGTTTAAATAAGTGTCATTCATCATTCCTGAGCAATCATCATAATTACATTAAAGTCGTTACATCAATGTGCAAAATAGAACAAAATTTTATCAAGCTGCACTTACTTAGTAGGGTCCATCAGTGCCATCACTAACATAGCCTTTTCTGCTGGGTTGTCCTTCGCCTGTCATGACCAATCCAGCGAAGCCTCTGATGAATGTAATCCAATCTAGAATAGTGAGTTCTTGGTATATGTCGTCTTAATAAGTATAGCAAATCATTCCACGACCATGTCCATGTCTCAGTCATCCAATATTTTAGATGAATTTGACAGTTTTTTAATTGGATTTTGATAAAAAGTAATCTTTTCTCAAATGTTTCAAACCACTTGGTAAAAAAATAAATTCTCTCAGCAATATTCATTTCAGTATGATTCTATTGTTTTCCATTTTCATTTACAGTTCCCCTCGTCAACCAATGGGCCCTGTGCTGTGTGTTTCCTTTCTGCGGTAGGTCCGTCTGTTCGTCCATTTCAACTCCTTCGCGTCGCCGTTTGTTTGCTGCTCTCTTGCAACTGCATGCTTATACGGTTACGGGTTTTTCTTTTGCTTGCTTCACATTTCAGTTTTCATGCTAACAAGTACTATTTACATTTTGTTTCGTTTCCCCACAATTGCCACAAGTCAATTCATAAATTTAAACTTTTAATACGGTTCTTGTGTGTCTCTTTCTCTTCACATTTTGTTTTAATCATCAAGCTTTGCCCGGTACTTCCTCCTTCGGGGCAATCGTTTCCACAGGCTCCCCAGTTATGCTGCTGTTTGTGTATCTTCGTTCGTCTTCGATTAATGTGTGTTCTATTCAGCCACTGTTCTAATAGGACTGCTGCTCGTTAGTTCTGTTCTGTTTCAGTTTTCCAAGTTCTTTATTAACCACTTTTACATTGTAATATGTGTTTGGATGTGTGTTTTCTCCATTGTTTTAATACATTCTTTCCATATGTGCTTAAGAACGGTCTGTTTTTTTTTTCAAGTGTAATCGTTTCTTTAGCCGTTTTCCAAAAGTTTTGTTACACACATTTTCTGACGCCGTCTATCATCAACAAGCATTATCAAAAACGAACTCCATTCGATTTTTACCTCTTGTATGTGTGTGTGTGAGTGTGGAGCTGGTGTTGAATTTACATATGCAAACGGCGGATATCGCAACACTACTGATGTTCTCTCTTCCTCTTCAATGTTATGCTTCGTTCAAGCGGTTTCTGCTCTGCGAGTTCCTTTTGCACGTTCTCTTTGGATTGCGCATTGAGTTTTTGTTTTGTTCTTTTTTTTTTTTACTTAAATTGCTTACATTAGACTTATATTTGCAGCATCATCATTACGCAACATCAGCACACTTACGTCATGATATTGTTATTTTTCTTACTTCATTTGTACCGTGTGTGTCGTTCACTAACGTAAATAATATTTGTTGGTTTTTCCTCCAGTGCCTTTTTCCCGTGTTCTCTTCGTGTGGCGTAAGTATTTGGGCATCGTTTTCCTTACAAAGTGAATCAATCAGTGTCTTTTATGTATAGTGTTTAGTGTGCTGCTGGATTATGTCGTACGGAAAATGTAAACAATTGATGAAAAGGCAAACGGATTTAAACGGTACAATAATAAGTTCAGTTTGGTTGAAAATTTTGTAGAAGGTCTTTGAAGTGATTGAAAAAGTTTATGTTGAATATATATAAAAAAAATCAAACATACAATCATATACGCTAATGTTTATGAACAAACCGTCTGAGAACGTAATACCGCACGATGTAATCTAAATAAATGTGCAGGGAAGTAACAAAAGTCCGTCTAAGACTATTTATCCGCGCATAATGCATATTGCTAATAGTGATTGAGCAAACGAAACTAACTGTTCTACGATCCCACTCGTAGGGTCGTTAGCTTTACGCATTGTCCATCCGCATTGGACAACACTTTTTTTTCTGGACCTTGCGCACCAATTGTGCCATCGTTATTAGTTTGAATTCGTTGCGAGTGTCTTTTCGCGTTTGAAATCTTAACAACTAATGATGGATACGGAGTTTTGCTTGTTGCTACTATACGGCGAGAAGATACGCTTCGATACGATACTTTGTGTGTGTGTTTTTTGCAAATGTAGATTTGTATATCGCACACAAGTCATTTAAATATCGTTGGCATTTATTAAAGAACAAAAAGTTAAATTTTCCGTTGCTCTTATCCTGGTGTTGGTTGAGAAAGAGCCATTAAATAATGCTATTTTTGTAGAAAATCAATCATCTTTGATTAAAGAACCGATAGTTCGATGCAACTGTACTCCGTATAATACGTATCTTTTTTCCCCTTTTATCAATAATGCCAGCCATTCTACCGCCAACCGGTGTAACCGGAGTTATAACTTTTCTTTTACTCACAGCAAAACGAAACGTAACGTAGTATTTTATTTGATTGTGAACGGAGAGCCTCGTACGTAAGATTAAAGAAACGATTGATATAAACTACTATTTTACAGATAATTTGTGTTTAGCGAAATAATAAACCAAACACGAGCAAACCATTACCAACCGAAAGAATGCGGTTTTGAGTTACTCAACAACAACAAACAAAAATCTTTCAATGCCTTCGCATCGATGGTTCGTCGTAAGTCGAACATCGTTTTCTGTTATGGGAAGATAAAATCATAACAAGAGATTAAGCGTCACCGCGCTTTAACACTCCCCTCTTTTGCGAGGTGGCAAATCATCGGTGTGCTTTCATACAATGCAGTCGAAATCATACATACCCATCCCGCAATTAATAGTAGTAACAGTTCGATATTTACTTTCCAATTAACTTTCGATGTCAACTGTTTCGATTCGCTAACCAAAGCACTTGCTATCTGGATGGTATTTCTTCCACTTCTCTGACTTCATCTGTCGGACAGCCTTGAAAGATGATGATTATGCTTGGCGCTAGGCTCTTGTTCCCGACTTCTGGGTTATTCTCCGTTTTCTCTAAACGAACCGCTCTACATTATCGTTCATAGCAAAATGCACAACAATCCCTTCACTAGAAAGTAATCATAACTCTAGAATAAAATAAAAAAATATTTGTAAGATTTTAGAAGTCTCACAGCGCACCATAAAAAATTTATCAAATTCTGCAACAAGAAAAACAAAAAGGAAGATCCGTTAGCGATTCAGTAGGTAATGAAGTATGAAATCCAAATTGATAAATTTGGAAGCTTACCTGCTACCACAAACGGTGAAGGTGTAGGTTGCGCGACAGCACGGATCTCACGTCGTTCGTAAACCGGAGCGCGTCCAGCAGTGGCAACAGCGACAGGAGGCAGATATCCATCGGATCGGAAAACCACGATTTGATCGGTATTGCGTTGTTGGGAAAACACCGGTATGCACCGGGTGAGTTGTCGATGATGAATATCTGGACAAGAAGATACAGCAGACGGTAGTGTAAATAATGCATCAAGGAATCGTTCGATGCCAAAACATACTCTATTTAGATCGCTGCATATCGCGGACAGGTCTTTGGTGTACGAGCCGAAATCGGGCGTACAGTGTTGTCGGTAGTAGCGTCGTCGCAGGATGTTACGTCCATTGTCTAGCTTATCGGCTACGGCGGCACCGTAGATTTCCATACTGGCGGTAAACACGACCAAATCGTACCATTGGGAAACCTTTCGATGGAGAAGAGGAAAGGATAAAACATCAGGATATTAGATTACAGATTCATCGTTCAGTAACACGGCACGGTATACTTACGATGTCCAAGAAGTAGTCGACGTGGGGCCGCTTGTGGACGAAGAACCGTACCGGATGCCGATCGATCGTCACCTTGACCGTGAAGTCGTGGGGCGTTCCCGGCTTGACCATGTTGCGCGGCATCGCGTCGTGGTGCGAGTGAATGAGCGTTTCGTCCAGGTCCAGCACCAACGTCTTCCGCTGGACCATGTTCAGCCGGTGTCGGGAAAGCGGTGACAGGGGAAACAGTTGATATTTCACCGGTTGATGCTGTACAAACTAAGTCAGTTGAGTTATCGTTGAAGAGAAAATCATAAAAGCATATCACTTTGCGGGTGGTGTATTGGCGCGTTTGCAATGTGCGTTGCGTGGTGGTGTTGGCAAATAACATAACAACAAAATATGGCCGTTTGAATGTCACTCAAGCTTCCAAACTCCTTTCCAATGTTAAAAAGAAAGATATCCAAGAGCACGCAAGACCATAAAACAAGGCATGAGGAGCAAGAAAGCGAAAAGAGAGCGAATAGTAATAGGAAGCATTAAATTGCGCCATACGCCGTGGCTTGCATGATAATGTGAATAGTGGTGCAGTAACAACAGTAGCACGTGTGGAACACTCTTTTATTCGTGTATGCATCAGAATGTGTCACATGAAGCTGTAAACAGCAGTAAGTACCATGGCAAGAACCGTAGCGCATAAAAATGTACTGCAGAGCATTCATTTACATACAGGTAATTAATGTTTCCATTCTAATGGACATACAACTAGAGTCAGTTGTGGAAAAAGGGTTTGAAGATCTGTAATTAAAGCTTTGCACAAGCATTTTTATTTACAATTCTTCTATTTTTATTATGTTGAGATGCAACCACGTCAAGTTATGATGGTTCAAGACTTTTAATGACCCTATAAGGAATGGAAAATTTGGTGTCACTGTCAGAATTTCCAAAAATACCTAGTCAAATATTACAGCGTAATGCGAACGATCTTTTTTACTTCATAATGTAGAGTTGAGACTCGTAAGATGTTACATTTCAAATAATATTAAAGATCGACGAGGGCTGAAGTTGGATGATTTAGACGGATATATTCGATAATGACCTCAAAAGGTCTTAGCATCCTATTTCTGGCTTTTTTGGACAAATTTTGCAATGAATGTTAAGCTACCAGCTAGTAATACTGCACTGGTAAGGTAAACATCTACAACCTCTAAAAAGGATAATACGTGTACCGCGTACAAAACGGTAAAATGTCGCTCCAAACATCTAAGCTCTGACCAAATTGATATTGCAGCTGGTAGTGGAGGCTAGATAACTTTTTTGGTCTAACTGAAGTAAACTAAGATATTTCTTAATGAGATATTTCTAAATCTTCAAATATTCAATAAACATACAAATTGAAAATAATTAAGAATTCATTATCACTAGTACAACTTCTACTCAGAATTATTAATTCTGATATCTTCTAATCCACTCCAGCAAACTCGGAATGGCCTGTGACATGTAGTACAAATCACACACGCTCGCAAAACGCAGAAACCATGAATGAAATGCATCAAAGAATCAATTTAACAAGGTACACTCTCCACTTCTACACTTCGACGCGAACGATTGTGTTGATATATCCGATTTGCAGCTCGGTCACAACAAAAAGCGAGTAAGTGGAGACACAACACATGGAATGCACGTGCTGCACATCATCAGGGCGGAGCAGCGGCGGAGCACGGAGAGACGCGTGTGTTTGTCTGGCTCTTAGTCGTGCGAATCGCGATGTCATTTTTAATGGCCAATAATCGAAGAACGACTCGTTGCACAAACGAACTAAAGCAATTCGATTGGACAAGGGGGGGAGATGGTGTTTGGCAATCGGTGGTATGCGTACGCTGTGCGACCTATTCGGCCACGTTTGTTCGGCAACCACAACAAGCGGACGTTGCAGCGACGGATGCAATTAAAGTGCATATGTATACCGGGTGGTGGCGCGCTCGATGGATAAGCGATTGGTTTCACTTCGTTTTACCACCAACACCTAGGTTCGGTACGCTGGTAATTGAATTCAAATGCCCGTGTCCGCTGCGTCAGTGATTGCACGATTTGCTGTTGTCTTTAATCGGTGGTTTCACCTCCGTGCGTCGGAAGAGAGTGATTAACCTTTGTGCAGTGTAAATGGTCGTATAGTACGTGCTACATTCTCAAAAAAAGTCCAATTAAATATACTTCTCTGGCCATTAAGATTAATGAAAATTACGTAACAAAATTCTTCAAAACATACAACAATTTTTGAACTATACATGTAAAATGTACTTTATTTCCATTTCCAACAAATTAACAGAGAGATTGATATCTGCGCGGTGGATATATGCAAACTGCAGTTCGATTGCATTCAGACTCGTTCTGTTCAGTTAGTCCTATTTCTTCACCGCGATTCCCGTTCGTACTCCGAGCGATGCTAATCATGCTTCTGCCAATGAACAAAACATCACTTGACACTCATACCCAGAACTAGGGTGGTGCATTAAAACAACGCTGCAAGCGCAATTTAGTCGATTTCGCGCAAAACCTGCACCATCGTTTGAGGCACGAAATAATAGACCAGACAATCTGTGCCAGAGATATGCGGCACCGCGAATGCGATGTCAATCATGCGCGCAAACCCGATTTGAGGTACCATCGAATACGGTACACGGTTGGATGTGGATTTTAATTTATCATTTATCAAATTAACGCGAGGCACAATAGGGCGCCATCGGTTGAGTGCCGGTTGGTATTGAAAGCAAGCTATCAAAAGCCTAGTGGCTGTTTGTGACCTCATGGGTCACACACATTAGTCAGCGTGACGGGGTATTTTTTGTTTGCGTATCGCCACCTGCACCTATATCTGCCACAATCAATGGGAAAAGGGTTTCGACGCAAGGGAAGTTGTTCACGATCAGGTGTATCTTGGCGATGGTTTGTTAAGAGATAAGAATATTTTTAATTTCATTTTCTCAAACATCGAACATGCTTGTTTTGAACGAGAATGAACGAGATGTAGAACCAGGGAAAAAGCTTTATTATTATTAAATTTTACAGCAAGTCAATCATGTTAAATGCTTCCATGTCAATGGCTTCGAGATATTCGCAATATCACCGAAGTTTATCACTAAACTGATTGCAATTCCAAAGAGAACGAAAGAATCGGCCCAGTAAATGAACACAGGTCGCATGTCTAATTATATTAAATGATGCACAAGATACTTCGAAGCGTCGTTTTTTTGCTGTTTTGCAAAAAATGATAATTTTACTTTGGGAGGATTTCTTCGAAACACGAATAAATTAGAATTCGTCCTCAATGGAGATATTAGAATGTTGTGATCAGATGTTGTAGATACCACATTTCTTACTTGTTTTTAGAACAACCTCATTCTTGACACAATCTCAATGCTGTGCGAAATCTTTGACTGACATCCGGAATGTGACTATCTTTAGATCAAAATGCATGATTTTATAAGGTAGTCGAAGTATCATGCCTTACTTTGAAGCTAAAGTGTTGAGAAAAATGATTTTTTTCTATTCATGAAAATACTAAACATGAATGAACAAACACATATGTGTCGTCTACCTCGTGCCGGGCTTCCTTGTTATTACAATCAAATCTCTTTTTTCCAATATTTTATTTATAATCCTAGTCCACGACCAATATAGTAATATCGCACGCGTGCCATGCTAATCCTTTGCTCTAGTCACAAACAACCAACACGAAATGATGTAGAAAGAAAAAAACATTACACACCAGAACAATCGGTGTGCGGAGTATCTTCGAAAGAGAAGCACATGTGGGGGGGATTACGCTTCATTCAACCATGAGAGACCATGTTTTCGACGTTTTGCTTGTTTTGCGTTCACGATTTTCGAGACGAGCGTCAACAATAGCAGATATACGTGTATATTTGTGGGACAGTTTTTCCTCCACTTGCTTTCGGTGCTAAAATTATGTATCTCGTGCAGTATGTATCTGACGGTGGTAAAGCAAATGGATACATCACACTCAACATCTTGCCGTCGGTTTGCCCTTGCTCGTCATGCTCTTCTGGATATGGCAATGCAAATAAATTAATATTTATAAACCGAACTGACGCTGCTTGCTTTTGGCAGTCTTTTCTGATTCTAAACCGCTACAAGGATTGTTTGAATTAAGCACACTTTAAGGGCTGTAAATCAATTTCAGTAAACAAAAGGAATGCCAACTCTTGATATTAAATGAAAATAAATTAAAGCCCAAACTTAAAATGTCGTATTAAACATAACACATTTTGCTAACCACCTTGCGCCCAAAAGAAAGCGTTAACTATGTACAGACAGTTTCTCGTATCGTGAATGAGTCCGTATTATGTATGTAATTACTCTACGCAAATGATATCTGTTAGTGTTTTTAGGTGCGTAGCAATAGTAATGAATGCAAATCGAGGAAAGTGTTTTCCCCATCGAAACTTACCGCCCGGACCTGCCGCTTGAACATGTAACAGATACACGTCCATACCTTCGACGCCAGTACGAGAAACGCGCGAAAGTTCATTTGAAACTGTGACAACATTGGCATTCTCAGAACCACCGAGGGTCAGCGCATAAAGAGAGTTGGTAGCGTCCCTCTTAGCTGCCAACAGGAATGGTGCGACCGTTGCTGCTGCTGTCACTATCCGGTGGAGTGGGAGTGTGTTTCCGATCCACGTGCTAGCTGGCTGTAATACCGCGCGCATTCGTGGTAGTGACGATGGGAAGACGGAACTGTTTTGCACGGAATATTACTGTTTCTGTTCCTTGGTCGTAGTTTCTTTCAGCCTTTGTTTGATTAGTTATTACACCTCCAAACGCGATGTACTCCGGTGTTGTGTCCTGGCAATATCAGGAACCGGCTTCTAAGCGGCAAAAAACACACACACACGAAAACAAACACGCGCGCACGCACACGCGCACACACGCACATACACAGAAAAGCGCGCGCACGCAGTAGACACGATCACTGTTTTCGCTGTGTTCGGTTCTTCACTAATTATTTGCGTTCAATTTCTTCGCACATGTTTGATCGCACTATTTGAACCAGTTATCGTCACGCACAATCCGTCACATCAAAGCAACCATGTTTTGCGGGAGCGGTTCCCGTTGATGCGGCGTCTGTGAGAAAGAGAATAAAACAGAATATTATCAGAAAAAAGGACGACTACCGTTGAAAGGCAAATCCAGCGGGCGGATGGACCTAACAAAATATATCCTATTTTTTCACAACAAGACACAGCAAATGCGTAGATGAATTGCTATTCTGCTACGGTAGTAAATATGCTAATAGTGCGTAGAAATCACGTTCGCTCACTGGTTCTCCACTCTCACAGGATTGTTGTAATGGGAAAAGTAAACACTCCCCAAAAAGGATGCGATGGCCTACTAGGTGTGTTTTATGTACTCCAAATGTAAACCATTCTTGCTACATCTCACCTACAATCCGTACTTGTTGTTCCGTACCTCACACAACGTACAAATTGCCCGACGAAGTAAATTCACGCAGGACCAATTTTCATCTGACAGTAGACTGAAAAGTTATTTCCTTTTGCTCCTTTCGTCTCATTTTGCACAAACACATACAAGTGACGTTCACGCACTTGCCAACATACCCACACTACGCTGCGGACAAACAAGTACACACCACATTAAATAACGAAATAAGCAAGAAAAACCGGGACAGGAGCGCGCAGATTCCACGAACGCTGTAGACGCTACGGGAGCAGAGAATATTGAAGTGAGAAGGGGACACGTGGAGGCAGGATAGAAAATAATTTCTTCTTCCTCTTGGTGCACTCGCCCAGGAAGGGATTTCCTTCCTTGGTATCGGGAATCGCGCGGTACCAGTACGGAACGAAATTATCACAATTTTAGACATCCGTCTCCGTGCCAACTATGTTGAAGATAACTGATAACCTCAGGTAGGATTTTACCTTCTTGAATGCGACTGGTGGATAACGGGTCAAAAAAGGACGGACAAACAGGTCTTCCCTGGTGAAAGATTTGCACCTTGAGTGTGTATCTTGAGATGTCTAATAATCTTCTGAACCGGGCTGGAAGTTTCTTGAAATCGATTCTCGACACACGCACTAGCCAGAGGCGGGAGTACTTTACATTACTTTGGCAACGGAGAAAACTCATACACACAGACGCAGACGGACCGGGAACACACGAATGGACGGGCTACACGCCGCCGCACTTTTTTCGGCCTTGCTAGAAGAGCACAATTTTTACCTATTCTTGGGTTCACGAATTTTCATGAAACTATCGCCTCACCTCAGCGTTCGCACGCCTTCCGTCACGATACCACACCGACCCAAACGGGAAGACAAATTTGGCGAGCAAATTGCTCCACAACTCGATTTGTTTGCTGCTGTTCTTGAATTTTCAATTATTGGATTAGCAGGAGAAAATATGCCGCTCTGTCGAGGCGACGCGATGAAAGCAATTCTGCAGTCCTCTTCTTCTTCGGCGTTTCACGTAGCAAAAATGAAACGTCAAAATGTGTGCGAGCGAGAGGCATAGTGGATGTCAAAAAATTTGAAATGGAATATGGAGCTGCAATCGGTGTCCGTTTGACCAGTGGAAAGTTTTAATTTCGCGATTTTTATTTGATTTGGCAATTTGGAGATTTAATTTATGGATTTTGGAGATTTAATTAAAATACTACAAGTGTATAATTAGCAACAGAACATACGTGGTAAATAAATAAAATCATTAGTGTGATATTCGTCTGTTGAAGAAACTTGTCCTATTCATACGATACGTTTATTTACACAGGTTTTTTTTTCAGCCAGTGGAAAACTTTTAACACTTAAAAAGGCATATGTATATAAAGCATACAATAATCGTTGCTATAAGCAAACCGATGGCAATAATTCCAGACAAACTTGGTGTAGCGCTGACGCCGCATTATGCTTCCAACGCAACCTTTTTGCTCGATCCGGATGTATCTACGAATGGGAACGGAATCAATTACAATCCATGGCACTTACTGGAAACTATCATTGCGATTGAGTTTACCTTTCTCCTTGCGTTTGCGTTCTTTGACGAGTTCCTCATCCGGTACGTCGGGCAACCGATCGGAGATATCTTCTGCTTCCACTTCCTTCGGTTCCTCAGCTCCAATTAGATCCTCCAGCTCGGCCAACACTTCGTCCTCATCTTCTTCGGTTAGTACACCGTTCAATAGTGCATCAATCTCTTGTTGCTTTTCAATACTCTCCCGAGTTTCGTCCAGTATTTGTTCCACTTCGACGATCGACAGGATCTCGTTGACTTTTTTCAGTGCTTCGTTGCCGACCTTCAGTCCGCTAACCACCTGAGCTTCAACCTGAGCGAACTCGATGTCTGAGGCTAGTTTCTCTAGTGTTTCTAGCTGTGCGTCGGTGTTGCTTAACAACTTCTCTTGATATTTCTTTTTACGGAGCAATGTTTTGGCACGTCTACGGAAAGGTAGCAAAAGCAGCGATAGTGATCATGCAGTGGTAACATACGGAAATCATATACATACTCTTTGCGTCCATTGGCTAAACATTTCTTTGCAAGCTCTCGATCCTTTTCTAGTGATAGTTCGATGCGTTTTTGATATTGCTTTAGTTTGTCACGTTGTTGTTTTAATTGCTGGAAAGATTACAAGGGCATAAAGATCAACCGCTCAGCTTGATAATGAAAATGACTTACCAGCACTGCTTTGTCCTGTTCCGTTACCCGACTGACGGGTTTTGCTTTAGTTTTTCCAAAAATGTTTCCCATAGCGCATGAAACACAAGCTACCGACGAGAGCCTAAGAAGCTTAATTGAATTATAAAATACGTTTGGAAGGGGAAAAATCACAAAAAGTGTTGTTCCATTCGAATAATGCAATGAATGCCCACAATGAGTCAGTGTTGTTTTGATTTGGGCTGGTTTGTTGTGACATTTCAACAGTCAGCTGTTGACAGATACCAAGATTCTCATATACCAGGTACACCAACCGTGCTCGCGGTTCATATAAAATTTATTGTTTCTGTTCCAAACAGTGCGGGGAAATAGTATATCAGCTAGTAAAGAGCATCGTTAACGTAGAACGAATCCCATACTTTTAGACGTTTTCCTTCCGGCAACTCTACAACCTCTACTCCTTCGTTGGAGATGTTCAAACAATTGTACGGTGGGGCGTTGGTTGGAACCGTAGTCCACGATAAGTTGGCGGTACTCGGCCCATTCGGATTACCGTTGGCAGCGAAGTTGGTGAAAATGTCCACCATGTACTGAATAGCACGATACTCGAACGTGTTCGTTTCTAATGGTTTTGCGAAAATGTTTGAAAACAGGTAAGAAATTTCATCTGCGTGAGACGTGCCACGTGCGTTAGGATCAACCATATGAATGCGATAGTGATTGAAGAATGGCGAATCAACGCAAAAGCGATAGACGAAGGTTTTCGCGTTACGAGCGTAGTTGGCTCGGGCCAGTATAGTTCGATGCAAATCGTGCCAAAAGATGCGATCTGAGGCCATATTAATGAATCCATCCAAATTGTCAACCGTCGGAGAGGAATCGGGATAGTACAGTTGTTTCAACTGCTCTGCAAATGCCATCCGCTGCTCCAGGGTAAGTTTAAGATGGAAGGGCACATTCCCGATGAATAGTCTTGGATCCTGCAGCATAGCAGGAAGTTTTGGCTTTACTTTCGGCAGCAGAATCAAACCTTCCTCGGAAGTTCCGCCAATCATAATGTCAATTGAATTTCCCCACGCGGTACGGGACATCTCAATCGGTGATCTAGGGATGAAACAAACATCGCTTTCGTAAGGCTCGATCGTAGGAGCGAAAGGAGTGAGCAGGCCTTCCTGTATTTCCTGAAGCGTGAAAAGTGTTGCATTAGTTTATATAGTCGTTCCCATGGTGCTTACACAGAAATACCTGAGGTCCAAACAACGACTCTTGATGCTCTACGATGTTTTCCGGCGATGCTTGACGCAAAAAGTGGAGAGCCGATAGCTCATCACCTTCTTCACCTTCCCAACCGAGTGCTTTCGCAAGTTTTTGCGGCCAGTTACGTTGAGGTGTAAGTGCCCAGCTGCACATCGTGCTGCCCGACATGATGATGGCACGTTGGAACAGATTTTTCGAAACGTCCGCAATTGTTTGATACTGTACTGAGGCTCCACCGGCGCTGTGTCCAAACAGGGTGACAGCATTTGGATCGCCACCAAAGCCGGCAATATTGTCTCGCACCCACGTAAGAGCGAGTCTCTGATCCTTTAAACCGGCATTCCCAGGGACACCGGCTGCAGGTGAACTGCAGCAAAGGAAACCGAGGGCTCCGACGCGGTAGTTGAACGTGACCAGTACGATGTCCTTTTCGACGAGATAATCTGGCCCGTAGAGCTCGGTTCCGCTAGTTCCTTCAACGAATCCTCCGCCATAGATGTATACCATCACGGGCAGGGGTTTGGCAGGTTTAATCTACAAGCAAGTAAGTACACTATTATATACTAACGTAGGGGTGATAAATAAAATATGATGTACTTACCGTTTTGGTGAAGATGTTCAGCTTTAGACTATCTTCACTGCCGACAATTTTATTGACACGCCGATCAAAATGGTAGCAAGGTGCAGATTGCTGAGTACAATCTAGCAATTCGGTCCAGTTTTCAGGCGGAGAAGGATCCTGGTAAGGGGAAAACGGAAAATGGTTTTCAAAATATAACAGAACTGCGTATGACCAGAAAGCCGGGTTAACATTTTTTTGTTGTGAAAGCAATCTAGCATAATACATCATACAACGCGTTGTTTGGGAACCACTGCCATCAATTGGTGGTATGACGTCATGGTAGATACGCACCAAACACTTTCAAAGATTTGCTCAAGTGCATTGCAAATAAATTTCATCGATTAACTGAAGGCACTACACCGAACGAAATAGTAGCAGGCACCGGATGCTATCATTCAACAATATCATTAGTTTGTTTTCGATTCAAAGAGATAAACATAATTTTCTCACTTCCGATGATGATGCTTCCAGTCTGGTTTAACAATTACCCATTTTTAGTTCACTATTCTCACCTTAAATCGTAGTTCCCCGACCGGAGGTTTGGCGTACGGTATGCCTTGAAAGCTAACGTACTCGGTGCCGTAGAGAGCCGTCCGGGATGTTCCCTGGACCGGCCCGTAGCCGGTGTTTACAATCAGCTCGCTATTGGCCATCTTAGCGGAGTGTAGAATATGCACCGAACTCTCCTAATTTAGAGTGTAACCAGACGCTCACTGAGACTCACTGACTGCTACAGATGAACAATTCGGAAAAGCAACCACAATTTTTTGCAGCAAGTTAGAAATGCACTGGTAGTAGGCCGCGGTTTTGATGATAATGCTTAGTGGGAATGATTGTCGTCTTTTATTTATGTCGCGGTTTGTTGCGCACGCAACGCTGATTGCGCTGATGGCAGTGTTTCTCACGCTGATGGTTGATGTTTGGGGGAAAGTTTACGATATTTTGCATTTTTAGCACCATATTGAAAATATCCAATATCTTTGGAACCGTACAGTTGTTGCGAATAGTGCATTTATGAGCGAGTCTCACTAAACCGGTTTTTTCCTCGGACGCTTTGTATGATCGGTCTACCTACGTAAATTGATCCAGCACTATCAATTAGCAAGTGAGATAAAACTTAATAATAGAGGGAGAAGCTAAGCTATTCCCACTCTTATCGATAGAATGTACATTGCTATCAGTGTACGTAGATTACAATTAGCGAAACGTGTGCCTTCCCTCAGCTTGTATTTGACGAGCTCGCAAGCTCAGAAGTGTTTCAAACGTGATCAGCAGCACTTGTTTGGTGAAGTATTAAAATGAGCCAACCGGACCAACTCATCGTGGCCACACGTTACGGGCCATTGCGAGGCGTACGAAAAACAGCCGCGACCGGTGTAGAGTACTGCAACTTCCAAAAGATACCCTACTGCAAACCGCCGGTTGGCGAGCGACGTTTCAAGGTAGAAAGATAGCAGATACGAGAAGCCCGCACAAGACGTAACTTGATAATTGTTTGGGTTGATCTATTGTTTGTTACATCACCATAAAAGGATTTGGAGTCGCCGGAACCGTGGACGGAACCGCTGGACTGTACGCAACAAGGTCCGAGTGGATATCAGTTCAACAAGCTGTTAAACAAGATCGTTGGCAGTGAGGATCATCTGTACATTAATGTGTTCACGAAAGAGGTAACGGTCGGGCGGTGATTTCAAAGTGTACAGGACTTTTAACTGCTTCTATCTCAAGCTGCAAAGATAACGAATAACGTTTACTCATGCTTCTCTGGTCGTTATCATTTCACACTTTCTTATCTTGGTTTTTTGGTTTGCATCTGATTTGGTTGGACGTACTTGTTTGGTAGAATGTATTGTTTGTTTATTCGCAAATAATTCAATGAAACTCAATGCCCTTTCCCATAGCTGAAACCGGATAAACTACGCCCGGTTATGTTATGGATACATGGTGGAGCATTTATGCGCGGTTCCAGCGGAACGGAAATGTACGGTCCGGATTATCTCATTCAAAAGGACATCGTGTTGGTTACATTCAACTATCGTATTGGAGCATTCGGTAGGCACTTTGCATTGTACGTTTACCCTCCAATTCGCTTTAACTGCTGGTTCTTACTTCTCCTAGGCTTTTTGTCCTTCGATTCAAAAGAGTTGGCGATACCTGGAAATGGTGGCTTGAAGGATCAAAGCATGGCACTCCGGTGGGTGCGTGATAATATCGCCAATTTTGGTGGAGATCCCGATAATGTCACGCTTTTCGGCGAAAGTGCTGGAGGTTGCTCGGTTCATTACCACATGGTGTCGGAGCGATCGAGAGGATTGTTCCGGAGGGCGATCGTGATGTCGGGATGTACGCTGAACAATTGGTCCACAATGCCAAGGCGTGGTATGGCCGAACGACTGGCCAAAGCGCTCGGCTGGAATGGGGAGGGTGGCGAAGTGGAAGCTTTGAAAACACTGATGGAAGCCTCGGCTGAGGATATCACTAAGCAGCAGGATACGCTGCTGACTCCAAACGTATGCATACGAAATGGCTAGATGGTGAGAGCTCCTATCAAGCTGTTAATATTATTCGTTAACTCTCCCCAGGAACTGGAAAACCGTATATTGTTCGCCTTCGGTCCGGTAGTAGAACCGTACCTAACTGAAAACACCTTCATTCCGAAGAAACCACTGGAAATGTGTCGTGAGGCATGGAGTAACGATATTGACATTCTGATCGGTGGCAACTCCGAGGAGGGACTCTTTGCCTTAAGCACGATTAAAGAAAATCCCGCCATAATGGACAATCTGAAAAACTTCGAGTACTTGGTACCGATGGAGTTAGAGCTGGTACGAAGCTCCCAAGTGTGTCGTGAATATGGGTTGAGGCTGAAAAAGTTCTATTATGGTGAGACGGAACCATCGTTTGAAAATCGGGAAGGCTATTTAACGGTAAGAGGATAAACTTACCCGTTCCGTGTGCACTTTTGGTTTATTGTAATGCTCTTTATCTCGTCCTGCTGTAGCTAATGACCGACAAACTGTTTTGGCATGGTATTCATCGTACTATTCAATCCAGGAATAGCTCGCAGAAGGGGGCAAAAACGTTTGTCTACCGGTTTGCGGTAGATTCTGAAACGTATAATCACTATCGCATTTACTTCTGTGATCGGAACGTACGCGGAACGGCTCATGCCGATGATCTATCGTATCTGTTCAAAAACTTGTTTAGTCCCGTGCCGGATGTGGATTCGTTTGAGTATAAGACGATGCAAAGATTGGTAAGTAGTTTTTTTTTGCGAGAATGGCGTTCTGAAAGAGTATGCATTCTGAATCCACATTTTATAGGTCGAGCTGTTTACTAACTTTGCCATAACTGGAACTCCAAATGGTGGAATCGTTGGAGACATTTGGGAACCGGTCGGAGCACAGATGGATCCATATAAATGTTTGAACATAAATAACGGTGGATTGAGCTTTGTTGACCTTCCTGAAATGAGACGCATGAAGCTGTGGGACTCGCTTTACAAAAAGGAACAATTGTACTAAAAGTCTCCAAAGTCCTAGTGGTCTAGTGGATGTCTTAGAATATATTTCTTCGTAACATGTTTGCGAAAAAAAACAAATTCTATTTTGTTGGCTTTATTGAATATAAAACGTTAAAGATTGGTTAATCTTAATACCAACATGTATCTAGATTTTAATGCTAGCTATAATCTATATTTATGTAAATTTAAACTGCTCCTTTGCGCTTCCTGCAAGCAGACATATTTGTTCAGGCGTTGCCGGTACATCTGGAAGTTGAAGAGATAAATTAGAATTAGAATCGTACCTTACGGTGCTAACTCCAAACAATACTTACCGATCGGATACCATTCGTCGGAAAGGCCCGCCTGCTTGCGTGCCGAATTCAATGCCATGCGAAGGGCAAATAGCAACGAAACGGTCATATTGAGCGCCGGTTCACCGGTTGTTTTGGAACGCAGAACAAACTTTTCGTTGTGCGTTTGCTGTAGAAACTTAACGCGGAAGTCCACCGGGATATCTTTTGCACCGGGCGGCTTATAGTTCCAGGAGCGGTTTGTGAGTAGTTGTCCGAACTCTCCACTGTAGACGAGCTGCTCCGTAAAGTACAAACCGATCCCCATCACAAATGCACCCTCGATCTGACCGATGTCAATACCGGGGCTGATGCTTTCTCCAACGTCTTCCAGAATGTCAACACGACGAATCTGAATGTTGCCAGTAAGAATGTCTACTTCCAGCTCGGAACACGTTAAGCCCCACACGACGTAGTGTTCCATTTCGGTTACATTATACTGATAAAGTGCACACAGATCCACATGCTGCTGGTGACACCGTTGGGTGATAGATTCCCACGACTCATCGGGATGCTTCTCTCGCACCGGATCGATACGGTTTCGTAAGATCTCGCAAGCCTTCTGGACGGCATAGCAAGCTGCATCGCTGGTCATACTGCCGCCGGATACGATCGCGTTCGGTGAGGTTATGTTAGCCATAGCCTTTACCCGTATCATGTCCAACGGGATGCCTAAAGCGCGGGAAGCAACCTGTGTAACTTTGGTGTTTACACCCTGTCCCATGTCGATGCCACCGGTAGTAATGGCTACAGTTCCATCAGCATGGTAGATCGAAACCAGTGCGTGAAGGGAACCTACAAAGTACTGTGGATATCTCATCGGTACTATTGCGATACCTCGCTTGATCCAACGGTTCGTTTCGTTAAATTGAGATATAGCACTTCGGCGAGCATTGTACTGAACGTCCTGGGCAAACATTGGCAACAGCTCACGGATTTTACTATCCTCTGGGAGGTTTTCCATCCGTACGTCCAGTGGATCTAGTCCGAGTCGATGCGCAATGTGCTCCATCATGTTTTCGGCCATGCTGATTCCCTCGTTCGTTCCCGGTCCCCGGCAGTATGTGCTGCTGGCCGATTCCGTCAGTACACTGTGTCCCATTACCTTCCAGCTGCTCGTATCGTAACAATTGCGATAAAACAAGAAGGTGACCTTTTCGACTGGTTCGTTCAGGCTACAGCCAGAATCCTGATAGAATTGATTCAGCAATCGTTGCACTTGACCGCGTTCGTTAACCTCTATCTCGTAACGACTAACGCATGCCGAACGTTTGCCGATCGCTGCCATATTGTCTTCCAGTGACATAATCAACCGTACTGGACGTTGCGAGAAATGCGCCGCAATCGCACAAGCACAAGCGATCTGTGATGCTCGTGAAATCTTCGATCCAAAAGCACCACCCAAGCGTCGAATGCGGAAGTTGAGGCTATTTTCCGGAATCTTCAAAGCACGTGCGATCGCAATCTGGCAGATGTCTACCCATTGCGTTGAGCTGTACACATCCATGCCATCATCGATCGGTACACAAACGCATTGTTGCGTTTCCATTGAAAGATGGTATTGACTCGGCAGATCAAAGCTACCTTCCAGTTGGATTGGTCCACTTCCCGCCTCGTAACGTTCACCGATCTGCATCTCATCGCTAGGATGTATGCGCTCGGTGTGACCAGCTGCGATCACGTCCTTTACCGTGGGCAAGATGGGATGACCGTCCGGGGGACCGTACTCAACTTTCACCAGTTTTGCTGCTCGGTACGCTTCGTCGTATGTTTCGGCGAGAATAATACCCACCGGCTGTCCATGGTAAAGCACACGATCGCCACAGAATATCTCCTCCACTTGCGCATTGCCCAATTCCACTGGCATAAAGTTGTTAGTGCCGGGTATGTCTTGTGCTGAATAGAACGCCACCACTCCCGTACGTGCAAGGGCTTCCGCTGGGTCAATGCGGAGGATATTGGTGCGTGGTTTCGTGGCCAGTACGAAAGCCCCGAACAGCTGCCCGGGAAGATTCGGAAGGTCGTCTGTATAGTCAGCTTCTCCGGCGGTTTGGGACAATCCTTCCACTTTGGGCATGTTTTTCGTTACTGGCCAGTTCTCTTGTATTGTATCATAGGTTTGTTGGCCTCTTGATAGCATGCGCTTCGGAAGCTGCGCTCCACTCGCGTACAGCGCATTGATTTGTACACCACGCTCTCCAGCGATGCTCAGAATTGCTCGGTAGAACAGTGTCATTGCAAGATGCTTCCGATACTCCGGCATTGCATCCGGTGGGACGTAGTTTGGTGCTATTGTATTTTCGAGGAATGTTAGTGCCTCTCCGAATACGTCCTCCTGGAAGATATCTTTTCCGACGAGAAAACTCTCAAGCTGAACTGCATGGGTAAAGCCCGGATTGATGCCACCGTAGCAGATGGAAGCAGTGCGCAACAAACCGGATGGTTGGAACTGCAGCAGAAAAACTGCATTAACGTACGCGTGTGCATTTTGTGCACGGGGCATCACTTTGTACGTGCGCAAGGCATATTCCTTGGGATCCAACGGGTAGAGTAGAATGTTCAGAATGATGCGTTTGCTCATGTTCATCGACAGATATTCCTCTACGGTGACAATTTTCGTGGACGTTGTTGAGGTAGCTGAAAGAGGGATTTTAAATTAAATACCGAAGGATTGTTGCTGGAAAGGACCTATTCTATTACTTACCTATTGTTAAACGTGCGCCAACACCTTCGAGCAGTAGATACACGTCGGACGGAAAATTACGATGTTGATGCTTAATGCTTAGATTGCCAGCGATTGTACCTACATTGCGTACCGGTACGTTGGCGATGAGGTCGAGATGTTTAACCAGTTCACGGCAGTACTCGTACCCGTTTGCAGCTGTTGCTTCAACTAGGATCCCCATCAGCTCGGTCAGCGAAACGTTCGCTCCGATGATCAATGCATCGTTGAAGTAGTTTACACGCAAATCAGCCACCGAGGTGATGTCGATGAACACATCCAGATTGTCGGGTCTTCGATAAACACCTGCAATTTTAATAAAGCAAACTTAAAACAAACCATTCCGTGCAAAGGAATTCCATCGAACCATCTTACCCGTAGCAGTATTACCAGCCACCAACATATACGGCCGTGAATCTATTTTGTCGAAAATCCTAAAAATGGCCTGTACATTTTCCACCTTGTACCACTCGCGACCTCCACTAAACATCAAGTGAATGTCGTTCGCTTCTTCACATTGAGCTGCCATCGAACACTTCCCGGTGCAGCGCTTTCCTTCCTGACTCTTTGGGCAAATTCTTGGCACGTCCTCTATATCTTGACAGACTTCCAGCAGTCGCGGCTCGGCATCAACAGCAAGCGATTTGAATGCATCCAGAATGGGTCGATAGCCGGTACAGCGACAGATATTGCCACCAAACGAGTTCTCAACCTCCTCCATTGTGATGTTGCCCTTTTTAGCTTCCAGCAAGCTGTACATGTTCATGACCATGCCGGGCGAACAGAACCCACACTGGGTCCCGTTGAAGTGTGCCAGGCGACGTTGTGTAGCATGATATCCGTCCAGCTTGTTACCGACACCCTCGATGGTAACGATATCCAACCCATTGCAGGAGAACAGTGGAAAGAGACACTAAAAGATCGAGAAGTGATGTGCGTAAGTAAGCGCCACAGGATGTGCTATCGCGCACGGTCGTACCGAGTTGACCGCCCGTGATATGATATCCTTCGTAACGGGATGCTGGTTGCTAATGTTGACGATGCAGGCACCACAACCGCCTTCGCGACACATAAACTTGGTACCTTTCAGCTGTGCATGGTAGCGCAGATAAGTCCCGAGCGACGTATCGATCGGGACGGTCGAGCTGTTCGCTGTGGGGAGGTGTGAAGGAGAAAAGCGAAAAAATAGAAACATAATAGCATACGATTTAGACACCTGCACAGATACCGTGCGCACGCTGATAACGCTAGCAACCGATTTAGCGATGCTGACGGCTATATCTTTCATTATTGACTTGCTAACTCCTATCAAAGGAGAGGGCAATTTATCATTGATACAACTGGCAGCACCTATTCTCTAGTTCGAACCGATAGATCGCACTCGGCGATAAGATTCGCCGCTTGTTTGCCCACCTTTATGCACTTTTCCATTGATGGTGAACACTATTTGCATGATTGTTACGTCGATGGAATGTTTCACAAATGGATGTAACTTTTTTTTTGCTGTTATTTTTGCCGGCTTTGATGGTAGCGGCACGATCGTACAGCGTACGCACGATTCGCGAGTTCCCGAGAGACTAAAGTCGCAACTTCTCACTCGCGGACTGTTTGGTGCGGGGGTTTTTATAGACCCCGAACTTGATGCTTTTCTTATCACCTTACGCCCGTTACTGTGACGACGCACAGCGACGAGTTGCACGTGTTTGCTCATCGAGAGAGAGAGAGAGAGCGCCGTCTTGCGTGATTGTGTTGGTACGATCGACGGCATTTTTTCCACGTGAACGAAATTTAAATCATCACCCGGTTCGTGAGTTTTTGGCCGCTGTTATGTCCTGAACCATCTGAACCGGTTCAAGTGTTGTGGATTGATTTTGAAAAACAAAAAAAAAAATAGCACAACACAATTAAAAGGTCGGTTAAGGTCACGAAAGGCGTCTAACGATGATGCGTGGGAACGCAGCTGACGGGGTTTAATTTTAATTTAAACCAGATGCATGTATTTATCAGCAGATTTCATACTAAAACCAGGTATCTTTTCCAAAAAAAGATAAAATCAATTTATTTTTACGTTACACTTCTTATCAAACACTGGTTTCGACTGGTACTGGATATGTTGCATTAGATATGAATGTTCTCGCAATATTTTTGTTTGTGCTCGCAAAAACAATCAGCTCATATTTATCAGAAAATAAATATTACTTAAATTTGACTTCACAGATTTGTTGTAGCTCTTTTTTTCAGTATGACGTCTCATATTCATATTTTTCACACTTTTCTCTTTTTGGTAGCTTATTTAATTAGGTCTTCCCACATAGTTAGTTAATAAGTTGTTTAGTTAGTTCCTTAATTTTATCTCACATTAAGCATAAAACGTTTGCAATCTTTGATGTAAGAAGTTTTCAAAAAATACTGGAATTTATGGAAAATCACATTTCAAACGATCCCCAGAATGAAAGTTCAAAGCTTTCTTTAAGCGGAATAAATTAAACAATACACGTGTAATAGTTATTTGAAACAAATGTTTATTTGTAAATTTTATTACAAATTAATAATTTTTATTGTTGATCAAATCTGCACACCTATCCCAGGTTTTCCAATTTATTTCGTATTATTAAGATAAAAAAAACAACATGCTTGACTTGTAAAGTCTCCAAACTTAAGTTAATTCAACAAATATTGCTCTAAAGAGTTACCCGCCGCCAGATACACTTGATCGGGCGTAGATGGAGCACCGAGCTGTACCCATTCATTCGGTAATCCTGCATCGGTACGTGCTGCCAGCACTGCATTACGCAAAGCGCACAGTACCGATACGGTCATGTTCATGGCCGGTTCACCCGTTGCCTTCGAGCGGAGTACTCCAGTCGCATTGGAGCTCTTCTGCAGGAAGCGCACTCGGAAATCAATCGGAATGTCTTTCGCTCCCGGCGGTTTGTACGTCCAGGTACGGTTGGTCAGCAATGCACCCGTTTGCGGGTCGTAGACCAGCGCCTCGGTGAGATAGTAACCAACGCCCATAATAAATGCACCCTCAACCTGGCCAACATCGATACCGGGGCTCAAGCTTTCACCCGTATCCTCCAGAATATCAACCCGGCGCAGCTGTACGTTGCCCGTTAGTACGTCGATTTCGACCTCAGAGCACGTCAAACCCCAGATGATGTAGGCCTGCAGATCGGACGCCTTGTACATGTACGTTGCGCAAAGGTCCACATTCTTGTAGTAGCTGTTCTCCACGATCGTTTCCCAGGACGCGTCGTTCATCTCTTCCCGGATCGGTTTCATGCGTTCCAGCAAAATCTCGCACGCCATCTTTACCGCCTGCGAAGGAGAATTACAATACAAACATTCATAAATGTCGTGATTAGAGTTCTAGCTAGAGTGGACACTATTTTTAAACTCACAAACGACACTGTTTCGCTGGTCATGCTTCCACCGGTACAGATAGCGTTCGGTGACGTCATATTAGCCGATGGTTTAATACTAATCTTTTCCATCGGAATTCCCAGCACATAGGCCGCGACCTGTGCGACCTTCGTATTCATACCCTGACCCATTTCGATGCCACCGTGCGTGATGACTACGGACCCATCCGTGTGGTAGATTGACACCAGTGCGTGGATCGTACCGAAATAACCCAACGGGTAGCGCATCGGTGTGATTGCGATGCCACGCTTCTTCCAGCGGTTCTCCCGATTAAACTGTTCAATTTCCTTCTTGCGCAAGTCGTACTCAACGTCCGCTCGGAATTGTGGCATTAGCTCGTACATCTTCAAATCCTTTGGCATGTTAGCCATACGCACGTCAAGAGGGTCTAGACCAGTTGCGTGAGCGACGTGTTCCATGATGGTTTCCACCATGGCAATACCTTCCGTTGTACCAGGCGCACGACACCAAGTGTTACTAGCAGAGTCCGTAATAGCACCCTTAGCTACTGTCTTCCAGGCCTTGTTGTCGTAGCAGTTCCGGAAGAACTCGGCACAGTGACCCATGGATTCGTTCAGAGACGATCCAAAGTCGTGCACGTACTCGTTGTACAGCTTCGTTATTTTGCCATCCTTCTCTACGTCCACCTCGTAGTTGGAGATGACACCGTATCGCTTACCAATAGCTTCCATGTTAGCCTCAAGTGTCATCACCAGACGAACGGGACGTTGCGTCTTGTGAGCTGCAAGAGCCGCAGCACAAGCAATCAAAGTGGCCCTAGTGCCTTTACCTCCATAACCTCCACCGAGGCGACGGACAAAGAGATTAAGACTATTCTCGGGCACGTTCAACATCTTGGAGATGGCAATCTGTGTGAAGTCGATCCACTGCGTGGCCGAGTACACATCCATACCGTCCTCGATCGGAATGCAAACGGAAGTTTGCGTCTCCATCGTGTAGTGGTACTGGCCACCGATCTCAAAGCATCCCTTCACCTTGATTGGACCCGCGGGTGCAGCTTCAAACTCATCACCCAACGTACTGTACGGCATATCGTTCAACCGATCGGTGGCTTTAGCACGCAGCACATCTTTCACGGTAGGATAGCGTGTTGTGCCCGTTTGTTCGTACTGCACCTTGACAAGTTTACTTGCACGATTGGCCAGATTGAAGGTTTCGGCGACAATCAGACCAACCGGTTGTCCGTGATAGATAAGCTTCTCACTGCAGAAGATTTCCTCATCGTGAGGGCCCATGAATCCTTTGAAGTACATAAAGTTGTTTGCTCCCGGGATATCCTTCGCCGAATAGAAAGCCACAACTCCAGGGAGTTTCTAGAAACAATACAACAATGAATGAGTCAAGAGATATTGTGGTACATTTTCCAAAACCTACCAACGCTTCCGAAGCATCAATGTTGGTAATCTTCGTCTGCGATTCCGTTCCCAGCACGAAAGCCGCGTACAATTCATTCGGGAACGCTGGTAAATCGTTTGCATATTTCGCCTCTCCTGACGTTTGGAGCAATCCTTCAATTTTAGGAATGTTCTTCGTAAGTGGCCAATTTTCCTTGATGGTATCGAACGATTGGGTTCCAGACGAGAGTGGACGTTCGAGAATTGCACCACCCGATTTGTATTCATTTTTGACCGATACTTTCAGTTCTGGTGCAATGTTCAAAGCGAACTTGTAGAACAGCGATAGTGCCAGATTTTTCCGATACTCTGGAGCAGCATCAGGAAGTACCCAGTCGGGACTCAGCTCACTGGCCAACATCTTAAGAGCTCCTTGAATGGTTTCATTGGTTAGGAAGTTCTTTCCCTTGAGGAACTCTTCCGTTTTGAGCGCATGCGTAAAATGAGGATCAATTCCACCGAAGCAGATGTTGCTCGAGACAATATTCGATCCGTCCAGCTTAATCAGGAAAGCGCCGTTTACGTAGGCATGCGAATTTTGAGCACGAGGCATGATCTTGAACGAACGGTAGATGTAAACGGAAGGATCTAGCGCAGGAAGGATAACGTTGAGAAGCAGCTTTTTCTTCATATCCATAGCGACATACTCGGAGGGACGTACGGTCGTCGTTTTGCCTTGGGACTCCACTAAAATAGAATGAAGATCAGTTAGAAGGAATGTAGGAAAGAAAGCCGAT